>JAJGRW010001135.1:23306-42025 GCA_025461045.1 Carex parvula | reverse complement strand
GTTCACGTCTTTTTTTCGTGCCATCTCACTGGACTCCTGTGGTTCATAGCGACTGTGTTCTTTCAAATTTTTTAAAATTAATATCATAAATTAAAATTTTTTAAAAAAAAATTACAGATAAAAAAATTGACATGTTTTCGCATGCCACCATAATCCAAACAGTCGCAAGAGGAGTTGTTTTTGCTCGATCGGGATGCATTATTTTTTTCTAATTCATTTTCTTCGCCCAAACAACAATTCAAATTCATAATAATAAACAATGTTTTAAATAGCATTTATAGCGTCATAGCGGAAATGCTACAAAAAAAGCTATAGCGGAAGCTATTTCAAATAGTGTTTTTTTTTTTTTACAAAAATTATATTATATATTTGTACTATATATTAACATTATCTAAAGTTTCATAGAACAATAAATAACACCAAATTAAGAAATTATAATATTCATATTGAACTAGTACAAAAGTCTATGGTTCAAAATATTCATAATAATATCATAAACTATCGATCTTTTTCTATGCAAAATATCTTAAGCATCATGATTCATTATATTTTTTTTTTCTATACAAAATAAATTTTATGGATCTTTATTTAAGCCCATATAAATTGTCTAAAAAAGTCCAATATGCATAGGGCACAAATAGCGCGTTACACGCTATACGCTATAGCGGACCGCTATTACCGCTATAGCGGCCGTAGCGCAATTAGCGTATTTTCATGCCATAGCTTAGCGTTTAGTGTCCAAAAACGCTATAGCGGCGCTATTTAGAACACTGATAATAAATCTATTTGTTAAGTTTTTGTTTATAACATTATATCTTTATTTTACAATTTTCTATATTTTTTGACATTTTATTTTGAATTTTTCTATATTAAATAACTCTAAGTTTGAAAAAAATAATTAAACATGATTAAATGTGACTACACTGAAAAATGTAATCAATAGTAACAAATGTGAGCAAGCATAATTAGTTGCGTGACGTTTGATCACAGTGTGACTAACATGCTATAATTATTCTCGATGATTTTATTCACAACACGTCATGACACGTAAAAATTTAACGAGATCTAAAATTTACGTTCCTGCTTCTAGCATGCAACTTGAACTACTTAAAATTAAATAAAATTGATAGTCTTACAGTGAAGCTTTATTTTTTAATCACATTGTCAGAATCAGACAAGAAAAGAATTCTCTTTCAGTAACAAGACAATAAACAATAGCAGACACAAACACAAAAAATTTACTGCTTTGATCTAAGTTAAAATGTTAGGTCAAGTTTTGCAAAATTGCAAATTTTATCTTTGTAGATTCATTCAACTTTTGTAAAAGCAGCATAGTCCATAGTCCCGTTTATAAATTTTGTAATAAATTTTGCTGCTTTGATCTGATTTAAATTTTTGTAGATTATATATAGTCCATTTGTTTATTCTCACTATTGAATAAGAGACGAAGATAAATTAATGGTGCTTCAGTAATTCATACTGTATATTGTCAAACAAGAAAAAAGATAATCATTTTTTTCCCAATATAGTCATTTTTTTTTAATCCCACTATGGCCTATCGCTATAATTTTTTTTTTACAAATTATATCATATATTTTACAATTTATTAAATTTAAAAATATGAGAAAGTTTATTAAATAGATGAATTTTCATACGGCTCAATTATCTGACAATATTCGTTTTGTATCTTGTTTCGAATTTGTATTCCTATATTATCTGCTCCGTATCTCGTGTATTCGCTTATTGAAAAATAGATATTTTTTGTATCCGATATTAACATTATTTGCTTTGCATTTACTCCATTTACAACCTTAGGGAGGTGACAACTGAACTATCAGTAAAAAAAATATCAGTTAAAAACTAAACTATCGGTAAAAACACTAAACTATCAGTAAAAAAAAAATATGAGATATTATGCAAAACCAAAATGGTTATGTAGAAACTTCAGTCTGACCCTGTCAAATTTGACTTGATGTTATGAAAATTTGATATTAAGTAAATTTTAATTGAATAATATTAGTTTTCTCTAATATCTTATAAGGGTACAATAATAAGTTAGACTTTTGCATGATTAATCTTTAGCTAAGAAAAAAAAGAATGTGAACTTTTTAAATATATATAGTATGTTTCTCACATTTGTTGGTTTTCACCCACTGGTTCACACAAAATAAATGTGAGCATGCATTTGATGGTTTTCAACTACTAGTTCACACTATTTTGTCATCTATGTTCTAAACACCTATTATGAATGTAGTCAGGTGAAAGATGCATGAAAAATGAACTAGTACGGTAGAAGGACGTGCTTTGTTGAAATATGTTCATAATAAATTAATAATAGTAAACAAAATAAAAAATAATGCGTGCTAAGGAGACATCATGTATCAATAAAATATTTCTTTCTATGTTCACAATGATGGTAAAGGAATGTGGTTATGTGGTTGAGATTTATAAAGTGTATAGTTCACACTTATCAAATTTGACAATATAATTTAATCAAATTCAACCCCTATAAATCTGTCCAAAATTCAAAATTTGTTTTACTCAATCATGTAATCAAACCAACTTCTATGCAAAATTAGCCATGAGTCCTCGTAATTCCATATCATTTTCAATCACAAGCATTAATTAATGTTCTGAGCTCAGTACGCTGTGTTATACTTATAATGATATCAGTGGCAAGCATAATGACAAATGAATTATTTAGGTTCAGTTCGGCGAGGTCAAAAATTTGTGATTCGAAAATAATTCAGATATAGTTCGGAAATGATTCGGAATTATCCGGACCAGAGATCTCAGTCCTACAAGGGAGCAAAAAAGAAAAAAGAAAAAATTATGAGAAAAATTAGGAAAAAATTCGTAAAATTCGCGAATTATTCGCGAATAATTAGATCAAAGTTTGGTCAACCGAATAATTCAGCGTCCAAAAAGAACGAATTATTCGTGAATAATTCGCAAATCTTGTAATTATGGTGGCAAGTGACATTCTGATTTATTTCCTATAAGTAATTTATTTTACTCAATCAATGGCTGCATTTTATTCTAAAATCTGTCGTTGTTTTCAGGGGGAATTTTATGTATACCCCACAAAAACATCAAATAACGTATTTCCTCTTTAAAATTCATAATATCATATTTACCCTTCTAATATTTAAGAACTCACAAATTTACTAATTTTATTGTGTCTTTTCTATTAAAACTCATTATAAATTTATAAAGTACCCATTTTATTCTTTATTAAGAAAAATTATGTAGTTTGTTTTAAAAAAAATGTCAGTCTTCTAGTTGGTCAGTGTCAGAGAGCAAATAGTTAATTTCTATACTTTTGACACATATACAGTGACATTTAGGTAGACGTTTGTGTATGTGTCAGAATAGAGATATAAATCATTTGTTCTTGGAAATTGACCAATTAGAAGACAACCATTTTTCTTAAACATGCTACATAATTTTTATTTATATAAATGGTAAGTAGGGTACTTTATAAATTTAAACTGAGTTTTAAATTAAGGCAACAGAATGAATAAATTTGTGAATTTTAAATTTCAGAAGATTAAATGTGATAATATGAATTTTAGAGGGAAAATATCAGATCTCTTTTGTTTACCATTGTTAAATATTAAAATTACAGAGTTATCGGTGTTTTGGGGAAGAAAATTCGAAGTTACTAGGAATGCAGGTGTAGCTACCGTTCTACGAAAGCAACGCTACTAAACCTTTTAACTATGGTTTGAATTTTATTTAGAGTTGCCACCCGTTACGCAACGGGAAATACAATCAATTTTATTTACTTTTGCCCATAGATAATTGGTTCGTGTCTTGGTAATGAATGTGCAAGGTGCTAGACTCCACACTTGTTGAGTATTTTAGGTATAGGGTTTTTATACTCTTTAGACTTTTAAATTTATAAATCTAATACTCAAAGATATGGTCGATTGCAAGCGCACAACCTAATTCTTGTAGTATTTGAGGTATCGATCAACAAGGAGATAAGAAAATACTAATTTTTAATAAAGAAAACTACTATTAAAACTAAACTATAAAAGTAAAAAGGGGAGTTTTGTGCAATTTCGTTTTTAAATGAAAATTAAAGGTTCGTAACAAAAAACGATTAAAAGTTGGTTGTAAATCAAGTTGGAGAAGTGTAAGGGTATTCGGTCCATAATCTCTTGCTAATTCTATCTACTCGGTTTGTTTGAATTCATATTTGATTTGACGAGGTTTCTAACCTAAAAGTGTTAAAAAGGGTCACGGTCGTGAATTAATAACGTGCCTAGATAGTTTCAGACTTTACGGTCGTTCTTCACCCTAGCTATCTAGACCCATTAAGCTCTTGTTAGTCTATCGTATCTTCAAATATTGATACTTCACGGTCGTTCTTCATACTAATATCCAATTTAATTCAAGATGTCCTAATTATGGGTTTGACTTCACGGTCGTTCTTCACCAAATCCTAACCTTAATTTCTGTATTTTCGGTTTGGATATCAAATTACGGTCAATTCTAATTCAAATCCTAAGGTATTTGTGCTCATAATTTGATACTCTCCTATTCCATCCTAACTACTTTGGTTCTTTTGAATCCAAAGCGGGACTTGTCTAATTCAAGTACTAAATTATGTAATTAACACAAATGATAAATCACAGAAATTAACAATCAAATCCAATAAAATAATCTTAATAAAAACAAATAACCGAATAAGATAGAATTAAACAAGTTCATGCATTGACCTAAACCCCTAGAGAGAAAACTAGCATCTCATGGAGATGCAAGCATCCACAAGAAATACAAGATAAACATGGTAAAAACTGAGAAAATACGTAAGAGAAAAGAATACAACCAATCTCCTAGTTCCTGTCCAAGTTCTTCCCTTGTCACTCAAGCAAAACCTCGACTTCTTCCTTCTCTTCCTTTGAAATTTGTCGCAACTTCGATCACCGCCGGAAAGTCGAGCAGAATAACTTCAATTGAGCAGTGATGAGCAGTGATGATTTCTCCTGTAACCTCCTTAGCCTTATATAATATTTTCTGAATTTGAAGATCAAGTTATTCTAATTTTGGCGCCCACTAAGCCCACTAACTTTTCATATTTAGCAGTTTTTCAGGTTAGTGCGGCTATTGATGTGGCTGTACAAAATTATACATTCCGAATTTGGATTTGTTTTCTTTATGAAAGTTATAGATCTTTTTGTTCTTGTTCCGTCAAGCTTTGATTCACCCAAATTGGAGTTCGTATGACCAAGATATGGCCAAAATACGAACTGTGTGTCGCTGAGTGCGGCTAAAGTGCGGCCAGAGTGCGTCCGCACTGCGCTCGGACATTTCTGTTTTTATCTTCTGATGGCTGAGTGCGTCTGCACTCTGGGTCAGTGCGTCCGCACTGGGCTCGGTTTCCTCTGTTTTGTGTTCTGAATTTCTGAAATTCAAACGGGCATAACTCATGGTCCGTAACTCCGTTTTCAGTGTTCTACCATTTTTCGGAAAACTTGCGAGAAGATCTACAATTTGCTCCTTTTTCTGTAACTTAAATAGACTTTGGCAGTAACTTAATTCTTTGAATATATTTGACACTAAAATAAGTATAAATACAAGAAATTTGGTACAGTTTGGAGGTCAAACCCTATCCTACGGTGTATATAAAATTGGGTTATCAACACTCACCCGAAAATTGTTCTCTACTAATTCTAGCTTTCAAAATATATTTCAACAATATAACAAGTTACAAAATAATATCAACAAACATAAAAGAAAATATAAAAGTATTGTCGTCATACAACATTTAATTTTTAAAATTAACAAATTGTTTTGAAGTATTGTCGTCATACAACATTTGAAACATTGTCGTCAAATTGTTTTGAAGTATTGTCGTCATACAGCATTTAATTTTTAGAAGGGTTAGTAGTCTCTAGCATCACAAATTATTTGAAGCATTTGGTCTACCAAGCATGCTATCAATTTGAAGCATTGTCACCTCTCTTATTAGACAAAATAATTCAATTTAATTATCTTTCGGTATTCTGAAAGCTAATCCATAAATGCTCAAGTGCTAGATAATTAGAAAGGAGAAAGACAAAAAAAAAAAATGAGAAAGAAGAAAGAAGGGAAAGGAAGAGGGGTGAGGGAGGATAAAATTGGGACCCACAGGGACATTTAATAATTTTAGAAAAGGAGTATTTTGTTTGAAAGTTTTTGAAAGGAGGGCATTTTATAAAATTTCCCAAATGGAAGTGCCTAGTATAAGTATTGCAAATCGTCATTTTATTAAAGAGGTACCCAAATTGCCATTTCACTAAAAATAAATGTTGCCCAGATTCGAATCTCCATTTTTGTGTACCCCAGAGAATCTCTTTCTTAAAACTTGGATATATTTTGGATGGTGTAATTCATGAAACCAATGTATATTTAATTTCGGGAATTTGACTTGTTTATGGATTTTGTATATTGAAATTTCTTTTTAGAAAAATAATTCATGAGTTCATGATCGTTTATCAATGGATTAACTTCAAACTTTGGTTGAGTTCATGATCGAATTAATTCATGAAATTAATGTTTGATTAATTTTATAAATCAAGGTTTGGGTTTGAGAATTTTCTTGTGACGAATGTTGGTCAACATCCCCATAAAAATATTTTGTTGAAAAATACAAAGACAAGAATATTTTTGTCTGAACTTTTGCAAAAGAAATTATTTTATGAAATTTTATTCTTCTTTTTCTCTTACATATATAGCATTACTACCAGCTGGTACCTAATTCCTCCGACATTTTTATTAATATCCAAAGTTTAATACAAATTATTATTTATGCCCAGAATCCGAGCCTATTTCGAAAAATATCCAAGTCGGCCATTTTCTGGCCGGCTTACTCGTTTTTTTTTTTAAGGACACTATGAAGAACAAAATAATGAAATCTAACACTGAAAATTTGAATTTTTTATTTAAATTATTTGTTATATTACTTCTTTTGATTTATAATTAGCATATTTATACTAAAATACGCTACATTACTTGAAATTATGTTGAATTACACTATATTACAATAAATTATGTTGAATTACACTAAATTACAATAACTTCGCTAATTACGCTAAACTACGCAAAATTACGCTAAAGTAGACCGATTCTGTGCCATCTTTCATGAATCATAAAAAATAGTAAAAAAATTCCAAAAAATAGTAAAAATTGGTATTCTACAAGTTCATTATGTAACTAATTTACTGAGCTACTTGGATTGAATAATATAAATGAAAATCTTAATCGGAAACTTCAACTCAAGTTTTGAGGCTCTTCCCTTTGTTTTTTGGCGATTGTGAATTTTGAAATCCGGCATAGCGAGCACGGACGCATGTGTATTTTCGCAAGCTTTCTGAAAAGTGGTCATTTGCTGAAATCGGACACTCGAGCGCCGAATTATGACCGTTTGAAGTTTCGCCGTCGTATTTCGCCTTTTCAGTGAAGATATCGTCTCTATTCATATGTAATTTAGCATAATTTACCGTATTTTAGCGTAATGTAATGTAATTTAGTGTAATTTAACTTAATATAGTGTAATTCAACATAATTTCAAGTAATGTAGCGTATTTTAGTATAAATATGCTAATTATATATCAAAAGAAGTAATCTATCAAATAATTTAAACAAAAAAAATTCAAATTTTCAGTGTTAGATTTCATTATTTTGCTTTTCGTAGTGTCTCTTAAAAAAAAAAAAAAAACGAGTAAGCCGACCAGTATCTGGCCGGCTTACTCCTACCCCTAAGCCGGCCATTTTCTGGCCGGCTTGGGTATTTTTCGAAATAGACTCGGATTCTGGGCATAAATAATAATTTGTATTAAACTTTGGATATTAATAAAAATGTCGGCTGATTCCTGGTGTCCTACTTAAATACTCTAAAATAAGTATTGATCCTAAGCAAATGTTTCAGCACGATAGTTTGATTCCTCATGATATAATATTTCTCATTTCTATCATTGTATGTAATTGGATAGTAGTCTCTTTCACGTTGGCTTAGTGCCGTAGTCCCTTCCTCCTTGCCATTTTACCAACTCTCGCTCTTTCTCATTTGTGACTTGGTTTATTTATGGTTGGTGTTTTATTCAGAGAAGAGATATAGTTGATCTAATGTCCATCATGGCTTCTAAGTTTGTTGTAATTGGTGTTGCTCTCTTTGATTTCTTGGCCTTTATTCTTGCTATTGTGGCCGAGCAACGGCGCAGTAAGGTCAGATAATTCCTTCTCTTTCTAATCTTTCATTCAAATTTTCCTTGCTCATACTTGTAATGCTGCAATTACAGTGTAAAAGTCAAATGACTTAATTACTATCTCAATTGGTGGAATACCAAGATGATTTTCATGGAATTACAAGTTGAAATTAATTTCTATAATTGTACCAAGATTATTTTCAATGCCTTCCGTGTAAGAAATCGGTTCGAAACTCAGACGGAGAATTAAATAGTTGGGTAGCTTGACCTTCAACATTTATAAAAAGAAAAGGTGAAAGAGGGGGAAATACTGCCGATATTTTTATTAAAACCCCAAAAAAAAAAACAAATTATCAAATCTGCTCCCACTCCTATGTTATAATTATTTCTACCCTAACCGCCCGTGGGCTGGGCGGTCCACTTTTCCCACCTGACCGCCCAGCAACTGGGCGGTCCACTACCACGAGCTGACCGCCCAGCCGCTGGGCGGTCCGCTATAAAACCCTATAAAAGGGGTTTTTCTCTCTCCAGATGAGCACAGTATTCATTCCTCCACACCAGAAATTTTCCAGAACCGAATGAGAGAATTTTGAGGCGATTTTGAGGTATGGACAGTAACAGTGGAGGTAAGAAAGCGAGCAACCGAGATCGTGGCGTAGCGAGAGGAGGGTCAATTAGTGATCGAGGTAAAAATGAGAAAAAAAAATACAAGTGTCAAATATGTCGTGATTTTTTTAATTGTGAGACATGTAAGCTGGAGGAATGGAAGAAACGACATGTTCAGTATGAAATTTCAGACGATGACTTTGTGGAAAACCCCTACGGCTTTGGTTTGAAAAAGAAGAAAGTTGATCTAGAGCCTCCAGCATCGGACGATAAGTTTGTTCCGTGTACTGGTAAGGCTACCACTTCGTCTGCTGTGACTGATCCAGATCAGGCAAACTCTGATGATGACTTTGTGCCTTGCACTTTCAAGGCTCGTTGTAAGAAGTAGATTTTTTAGGAATTTATGTTGTAGAATTTTTAGGAATTTATGTCGTAGACTTTATTTCATTAGTTTTGTGTTTGTTTATGTTTTATGTTGTTAGTTTTTGTATACGTAATTAAGTAATAAAAATAACAAACTACCAATTAGAATAGTTCATAACTAGGGTTCACAATATACATCTAAAATAGTTCACAATATACATCTAAAATATTTCATAACTAGAGTTAACAAAACTTGGTAATCAGCGACGACGGCCGAACAAACTCAAAATACGACGTCTGGGTCTGGGTTCAGCTGGTTGTGCGGCACTACCGGATGTCTCTCCATGGCTACTACCGGTTCCTGGGCTTTCATGACTGCGGTGGCTACTACCGGTAGCCTCAGCAACAACTCTAGCATTTTCTCTTTCGTTGGCTTCGTTAATGGCATCTGCATTGAATTCCAGTTGAAATAAAATCAAAATAAAATATAAGTAAACAAATAAAATATAAGTAAATAAATAAAATTAACCGTACCTGCTCGCTGTCTGTCAGTTGTTGAACGGCGGGCCTGATGTCCCATTCGCCTACCTTCCATCTCATCCATGGTCATTACTTGACGCTTGTGGGGTCTTCTTCCTTTTCTGATCCACCCGCTTGCGGGATAGACTTTATCACCAACATAGGACGGCCACTGATACTGGTTGGGATAAGGATGGAAAGATGCACCCCAAGTACTCGTAAGGTAATCGGTCCGGTACATGTGAGCGACATAATCATCCTCAGAGAAGTTTCTCTCTTGGCACACCGCCATAACATGAGAACAAGGTATGTGGGCCAACTGGATTCCTTGGCAAGTGCATGTTACAGTATTGTCAGGTGCAAAAATAACAACATACTTGAACATCCTTTTCACAAACTCCATAGTCCCATCCGGTTTACGGCCGGTTGGAGCAAACTCATCTGGACAGTGCACTTCGAATTCCATTTGGTTATCCCTGTACGGGACAACTCTCATAGCTGCACCTTTCTCCCTATGTTTCCTTAGTTTTCCCTCCACCCTTGTTGAAAACGTTTGATTCCTGGACAGTAATTCAGAAAATATAAGTCAACAAATAAAAATATACATACCTTAGCAAAATCTCTGAATAAAAATATACATACCTTGACAGTAATTCGAGGGCTTTAGCACGCCGTGCAACAAACCATGCATTTAACTTGTAGAAGGTGTCCTCCACAATTGCTGCCACGGGCAACTGCCGGCTCTGCTTGAAAACAGCATTTAAGGACTCAGACCCATTTGTGGTCATAATTCCCCATCGGAAACCTCCATCACGGGCTTGCAATATCTTCTCATATCGAGGTGGCTCAGCCAGATCGGCGGGATTATTTTTTCCCACCTTGAGTAAGTACAAATTTGCCTTTGGACAGTACTGCAAATAAAACGTTTGATTAAATAATTCATATATAAGTCAGAAAATATCTGTAAAATGTAAGTACAAAATTTCCACCTTGAGTAAGTACAAATTTTTTCCCACCTTGAGAAAACGTTTGATTAAATAATTCAAAAAATATAAGTCAACAAATAATTCATATATACATACCTTGGAAAAATCTTTGAACATCTCTTCCACCCTTCTCGGCTTCTTCTTCTTGCAACCAATTCTGAATGTATCTGCAACCCATTTTCCAGATCCGCAGTTCTTGTGTAGGTTTTCTGTAACATGTTGCATACACAGCCTGTGCACACAATCGCCGTTCGCTGTCAACCACCCGAAATCTGGACGATCAAAAACATATTTGATTCCTTTGTGCTGGTCTGATATGACACAAAAGAACCGGTCGCCAACCACCCGTCTTCTTACGAAGCTCATGAAAAATCTCCAGTTTTCCCCGTCCTCCTGCTCAACAATTGCAAAGGCCAAAGGCAACAACTGGTTTTCAGCATCATATGCACATGCGATCAGCAGTCTTCCGTCGTAACGGCCAGACAGGAAGCATGCATCCACACTGATGACCGGTCTAATGTATGGCACAGCTTGAATACATGGACCGAACGCCCATGCTATGGCCTTGAATTGTAACGCGTTGTCGACATCCCGTACGCCTATATTCCAACATTCAAAGACAGTGCCGGGATTTGTACTTGCTATGGCCTGCAGCAATGGTGCAAGCAAGCTGTATGAACCATGCCAGCTACCGAACATTCGGCAAATCGCAAGTTCACGCCCTCTCCACAACCTGTTGTATTTTGGGACGACATGCTTGTAAACCCGTCTGACAGCTCTACCGACCTCCTTGAGGCTCATCGATGGGTCATCCTTAACGTCATTCTCAATTACATCGGCAATAAGTGAAGCCGTAAGATTTGCATGGTCTTTCCTTGATGACGCAGCCTTGCATGTGTGAGGTGGTTCACACTTCTTAATAATCCATGCCTCGCCCTTACCCACAGGGGTTGCATATAGACGGAAGTGGCAATGCACTCCGTCTTTACAAACAATTACCAACCTTCTTCGGTCCCTTTTTTCCTCTCGGCACTCCCAGTTGCCGTGAACATGGACCTCATGTATTTTCTTCACAAGTTCATCTATGTTGGTGTAAATCTGCTGCGGAGCAAGCTCTTGACTGTACCTGACACGAGGCCCAAAAAATGAGATGTCTGCCTCTTCAAAAGCAGTGGTATTGTTGAATGTGGGGCACGGATGCCTATCTGTCCGACCTCTAATCGGAAATCTGTCTTCCTTAGGTAAATAATCTCCATCACCTTCTGACTCGTGATCAGAATTCCAATCCCCTTCCCATTCGTCACCTGTTTCAAAATTTATTTGTGGTACGGCATCGAGCTCAGCATCAAGGTCAAGGTCTCTCCGGGTAGCAATGGGTGACACTAAAGGTATTGATGGCGGTACAGATGGAAATCTGGGTTGGATTGGGGTTTCAGGAGGAGGTGGTGGTGGTGGTGGTAGATCGGTGGTAAAATCAGGTACATAATTCTCATAAACGGGTGATACGGGCGGTTCATAACTCGAGTGACGGGGGTTGTCATACCTCGAGGGGCCGGGGTTGTCATAACTGTAGTGACCCGAGTTGTCATAACTAGAGTGGCGGGGGTTGCCATACCTCGAGTGCTCATGACCCGAGTTGTCATAACCCGAGTGCTCATAACTCGAGCTGTCATAACTCGAGTGACGCGGGTTGTCATAACCCGAGTGATCATAACCTCTATTTTCCCTAGATGTTCCAACCCCGGGTTCACGCTGAACTCTCCTGGAATATAAGTCCATTACCATTACCCCCTGTGACTCAAAAGTGTTGTAAACACTCCTCCATAACGACTCATCTGTTATTGGATACCGGGTATAGTAAGGTCTACCACCTCTTACTGTGTTAATCCGGGTAGCTAAATCTATATCACACCGGTTGGGGTTCACACCGATCTTTTCATACACAATACCCTTCAGTTCAACAAATGAGGTATTTGCATTTACCTCGAAGCCGTATGCTGCTTCCTTAGTGTACTGTGCTCCCTCCGCACCCCGGGTAAACTTCCCGCCCACATACAGTGCAACCAACATATTTCTGTTCTGAAATTACTGTTCTGGAATTACTGTTCTAGAAATACTGTTCTGGAAATACTGTTCTGGAAATACTGTGCTGGAATCACTGTGCGGGAATCACTGTGCTGGAATCACTGTGCTGGAATTACTGTGCTGGACTTACTGTGCTGGAATTACTGTGCTGGAATTACTGTGCTGGAGTTACTGTGCTGAAATTACTGTGCTGGACTTACTGTGCTAGAATTACTGTGCTGAAATTACTGTGCTCAATCGTCTCAAAATCGCCTCAAAATTGCCTCAAAATTCTCTCATTCGGTTCTGGAAAATTTCTGGTGTGGAGGAATAAATACTGTGCTCATCTGGAGAGAGAAAAACCCCTTTTATAGGGTTTTATAGCGGACCGCCCAGCTGCTGGGCGGTCAGCTCGTGGTAGTGGACCGCCCAGTGGCTGGGCGGTCAGGTGGGAAAAGTGGACCGCCCAGCCCACGGGCGGTTAGGGTAGAAATAATTATAACTTAGGAGTGGGAGCAGATTTGATAATTTGTTTTTTTTTTGGGGTTTTAATAAAAATATCGGGAAATACTGAGACTTCAAAATTTCAGAAAAGATGTTGGAAATTTATGTCTTGAAATCTGAAATTTAATCATTAAAAAAGTTAGTAAAAATAAAATGAGTCGGCCCGCAAATTAGGCCGGGTTTTTCTCTTCTTGCGGTGCTTCAGCAATAGAGATTGATATAGCATCTTTAAAAGTGATACCAAATATTTATACAATTATTATTGTACTCTGTTGCATTTAATAATTGTTCTACTTGATATTTCAGGCTACTGTGGAAATAAACCAGAACAATGGGGACTCGTACTGCTTTTACAGTGCCGACGTCTCAACAAGTTACGGTATTGTTGCGCTTGTGTTTTTACTGCTCAGCCAGGCCATTATCATGGTCTCAAGCCGGTGTTTCTGTTGTGGCCCACCACTTCCTCCCGGTAAAAATCGGACTTGGTCCGGCATATGCTTCATTTCTTGCTGGTAAATAACTGTTTTACAATTTTCTTGAGTTAATGCTAACTAGATCCACACTATCTCAGTTCTGTAAATGTCAACTGATCTCTTCTTTGTTGATAAGAATTAGTAGTTGGAATGAATGCGCCAAAATAATGTTCTTTTCTTTTTAATTATTTGTTAAATAAACAAAAAAAAAGAGTGAGGCTATGGTATTTTGCAAAGCAGAGGTCGGTCGTGTTATGGAAGTATGGATCAATATCTTCGTTTCCAAAGTTCAAACAGTTGATCTGAACTACGGAAGACAATCTCCATATGAAAATATGCTTAGAGGCCATTTATATTTGTTAGATCTATTTTACTACTTTTTAAATAATTAGAAAATCACCTGATTTAAAAATTGGAGACCATTCGAAAGTAGTGATTTTCTACCTATAAAAGAAAATGGTACAAAAATTCTGAAAAATATAAAATGTGATCTTCAAGTACATTTTCATATGGAGATCATGTTGAGCAGTTCGGATCAATAGTTTAAATTTAAAAAATAGAGATATTGATCGCCGACTGATCCGCGCTTTGCAAAGTACCATTGCCTCACTCTACAAAAAAAATGTTCATATTTATGTTTCTCTGTTGGTGAATGTTATTCGGAACACACACCAATACATAGCTCATCCCAAATCAATAGGATTATCAGATTTGATATCTGGCTATTACTTAGATTATACAAGCCAGTACCAATACATACTAATGTACTGCATTGATGAGTATATACAGATTTAGCCCCAAGATATAATTTTTTGTCTAAATTTCCAAAAGAGTTACTAATATAAATCTCATGTGATTTACATAAATCAGGATAACTTTTGTGATAGCTGAGATCTGCTTGCTAGCTGCATCAGTAAGGAATTCGCATCACACTAAGTACTTTTACGAGGACAGTACACCATCATGCAAAACATTAAGAAAAGGTGTATTTGCTGCAGCTGCTTCCTTTATATTCTTCACAGCCATACTATCTCAGTTGCATTATTTGCTCTACTCAAAGGCCAAGAACAACTCTGAGAGCTCTCAACGACCTGTCATCAGCATGACTTCTTTTTAAATTTTTGAAGGGTTTGTTTAATTTGTGAATGCATATTTTTTTATAGTATGATCAAGCTAATGTGTATTATGTTCTTGTTTAATTTTTCTGTGTGATGTTAGGTGAGGGCTAGTGAGTGGAAAATTTAATTTAAGTTGATTTTTTATGCCATTAGCCTAATTTTTAGGCCAATATTTGAGTATTTTTTATGTCATCTAAATTGGAAGACCTTAATTCAAGAATCAATTAATTCCTATATTTGTAAGGCACACAACCAGCTACCCAAAAATGGAATCAATTAATTCCTATATTCTAGTTCCTTCCAAAATTCCCTTCCTTTTGATATTCAATCAAATCAGAAAGCTGGATATATACCCAATCAAATCCAAATCCCTTCATTTAAATGCTTGATAGGGACCGAATAAAATTCAAAAATTGGTTGGCCTTCCATATCAGTTGAACAAAAACAGAGAAGGGCAGGGGCTTGATAAGTAAAATCAAATCTTGCGCAATTTATTATGAAAAATCCCTAAAGCAAATCAGAAACTTTTGAAATGTTTGAGGGTAGTATTTATCAAATTCATTATCTACTAATCGATTTAAGATGCTTTCCTTCTTATGAAACTTTTACAAGGGATGCCTACTTGTGCGACAATCTTTTTTGCATGTTGACCAAGAAAATATTGTGGACTTGGGTGGTGGTGTGACTGGATAGAATTTTTTATCTGTAGAAAATATCATAAAAATATGAGAGGAAAAGAAAAAGTGTGTCTTGATTTTTTTATGCAAAAATGGATTTTCCACTTGAAAAAGACTAAAGGATATTCTGTGACATTTTTTCATTACTCCTTGTGTAACGGGTCAGTATTATACTCAACACATTTGTCAGTAACTTGTTACACGGAAGAAATCATAAAATTTAAACCAAAGGATGATTACTGGATTTCATTTCTTTTTTTAATTTATTTCATTCAAGTTTGTACTTGACTGTGTGAATAATTACTTCTGAAACCAGTATACTTAGAATGCTATACCAGAAATATATTAAAAAACATCTGGATCAAAACTTGGCATAACCAGGTTGATTTTATCAACAATGACACCATTAATTGTTTGATATGCTTAATGAATGTGTGAATTTTAATTGAATAATATTAGTTTCCTCTAATATCTTATAAGGGCAAAATAATAAATTAGACATTTCATGATTAATCTTTTAACTAAGAAAAACAATAATATAAGAATATATATATATATATATATATATATATATAGAGAGAGAGAGAGAATGGCTAATATACAAACGTTTGTTCCTGGGCTCAGGAACAAACGATTTGGTTCTTCGATTTTCAAAGTCCAAACAATAAATCTAAACCGTTAGATGTTCAATCTATATTAAAATCTACTTGGAGACCAAATTTTACATTTTTTGGAATTTTTTTACTATTTATTAAGCTGGTTTGAAAACCGCTGTTTTTCAATGCTGCAGAAATTTAATAAAAACAACGGTTTTCAAACCAGCTTAATAAATAGTAAAAAAATTTCAAAAAATGTAAAATTTGGTCTCCAAGCACATTTTAATATAGATTGAATATCTAACGGTTTGGATCGACTGTTTGAACTTTGAAAATCGGAGAACCAAATCGTTTGTTCCTGAGCCCAGGAACAAACGTTTGTATATTAGCCATTCTCTATATATATATATAGTAGGTTACTCACAAATTTGTTAGTTTTCACCTACCGGTTCACACAAATTAAATGTCAGCATGTGTTTGATGATTTTCACTTACCGGTTCACACTATTTTTGTCATCTATGTTCTAAACAACTTTCTGAATGAGAGTGAGATGAAAGATGCATGACAAACGGACTAATACATGTTTTATTGAAATATGTTATAATAATAATAAAAAAATTAAAAAGAATGCGTGATAGGAGGCATCACTATGAATAATAAATTTTTTATGTTCACAATGATGGTAAAGGAATGAGGTTGAGATTTATAAATTGTATAGACAGTTAATTAGACACTTATAAAATTTTACAATATATATTCTAATGACTTCTCCACCCCTAAAATCTGACCAACATTCAAATTTATTTTACTCAATCATATAAATCAAACCATGCGTATTCTATGCAAAATAAGTCATGAGTCCTCGTAATTTCATATCATTTTCAATCACAAACATTAATTAATAATGTTCTCATGAGCTTATTAAGCTGTGTTATACTATGTATAATGTATGTGGTGACAAATGACAAGAATAATTGTTATTCTTCTTGTTATAAATTGTCCAATTAAGGAAGCAAATTATTATCCTGACTACAATGATAATTAATTAATTCATTTTCTTAAGCTAGACAGCGAGCATCGACCGTTATTTTATTAATTATCATAGAACTATTTGGAAAACAATCAATGAGATCACCGTGATTTTATTATTTTTATTCTTACTAAATATCGAGCTAAAACTAGTAATTTGCTGTGAATCATTTTGATGACTTGTTTTCGTTCAAATCTCGATCTAATTAATTTGTGATTGAAACTAGTTGTGTTTATAGTCAAATATTTTTAAACTTTTCTTTTAAATTTTTCTAATTGTTCAACATATATTTAACCTAGAGAAATCAAACATTAATTTTGATAAACATCTCAACCAAAAAAAAGAAGATAAATCTTGAATTAATATTCCTTTTAAAATTTATTAAATCTTTATACAACAACATTTTGTCAATAAGAGATTTAAAACATAGGGTTTATATACTTTGAGAAAATTCCATATATATATAGGACCTACTTTAATTTGCTCACTCTTAAAGGAAATGACATGTACTCGTAAATATATTTTTTTACCACTTGACCATGTGCTAAATGAATTCGAAACTTTAAATTTTTTGTATGTACATGCATCACTCACAAAGTAAATGAATTTCAACGGTTTGAATTCGTCGTTAGAAGTCAATCTGATAGCCTTTTGGAGGTGTGCTCAGATGAGCACATCACACTATAGTTTTGCTCTCTATATATTTGGAATAAGATAAATACAAATAAACAACTTTAAGAGACAAATATATTAGATGAATCTATATATGTACAGATGTTATTATTTAGGAGACAAAAAAAGACTAGCTATGAGATATCTTTATACGTAGAAGGGCAGATAATTAATTACTCTTTTTCGTTTTCTGCAATATTTATATTCATATTATAGTCAAAATAGAATTTATCTCGAGAAAAGTTTTTGAAACAGCAGCTGACGCATAAAATTATATATTTGCAAAAACAGAATGCTACAGATGTGTTGTAAATCAAATTAATAAGAAAATATTACGCCTGGAATCTAGGCTAGATGTGCACCTTTACCAAATTTGTGAAATGTGAAGGAACACAAAAAGAAACTCCCTGATAAGAGGAGTATACTGGTTGAGCTCAAGCAGAAAACAAATCCCAGGAATTAAATGCAAATAATCAGATAAACAAAACAAGCTATTAGTTGATCTATGGCGGGCACACAACAAATGAATATACTCATCGATATGAGAGTACAGCCAAATCAAGAAATTGCTCAACTAGTATACTCTCTTTCAAAAATTCTTAACAAAATGTCTTTGTAGGTCCCATTTTTTTTTCTCTCTTCCCCTCCCTCCCACTCCTCTCTATTTACTCCCCTTTATTTTTTATTTAAGTAAAATATACAATTATGATCTCATTCATTTCATCTTTTATGTGTATAAATGATTTAGAATAAAAAAATTTAGTGTGAAATTTTATTTGTTAAAATTAGAAAGTATAGTAACGCATATTAGAATATTTCCAACATATGAGCCCTTTAATAAATTATTGTAATACATGGTATTAACTTATTTTTATAAAATCTTTTTAACTAGCATATAATTTTTTTTTTACATAC
>JAJGRW010001135.1:0-16431 GCA_025461045.1 Carex parvula | reverse complement strand
ATATTTTC
The DNA here is from genome assembly GCA_025461045.1 of Carex parvula. Taxonomy (NCBI): domain Eukaryota; kingdom Viridiplantae; phylum Streptophyta; class Magnoliopsida; order Poales; family Cyperaceae; genus Carex; species Carex parvula. Next base: position 16,423 of record JAJGRW010001135.1, on the reverse strand, counting down.
CCTAATTTAATATAGGGAGGGAATGACTTAACGATTTTTTATTTTAATAAATTGGATAATTTTAAAATATAAAATTGTAAATAAAATTTAATATTATAAACATGATCTATATTATCTGTATATTATGTATATGAAAGATAATTGTTACCTTCCTAATACTTGAAGTGTGCAATATTATCCTTTGTGTAATTTTGAGGAAAATTCTGTAATATCACAGGCCAATATCATAATTACCCCTGCAAAATGAGAAATGTCTTATACAACCCTAGAGGACTTGGAGATTTGTCCGATTTAATCTGGGCCAGGCTCAAGTTCACAGAAGCTTGTTTTATGGGCCCAATTGAGAGAGCCTTCGTAGCAGCACATATGAATAAAATTCTCTCGCTATTGCAAAGTTGACAGATTAATCCCGGGTCCCGCGGTTCGGAGCAACTCTTATCACCAAAGGTAACAAAATATTTTTGTTAGATCCGGACCGTCCAACAGAATCCGAACGAATATTAAAGGGACCCCGTGCATTCCGCCTCGAACCGGATTGGTCATGATCTCGACAGAATTATCTGTTACATCAGAGGATATGATTCAGTTCGGAGTTTGTTTTCCTACTCCGACCATTCTCTCTCTATTTTTGCCCAAGTTCCCGACCAAAACCTGGGTAAAGGTTTTAACAGAGCGGTTTCAGCTTCATGCATGCATGCAGTGCACGAATCATATGCGCGTTACGCTGTATGAAGGTAAAAGTGCTCTGTTAAAATCTTTACCCAAAACCCTTCACAATTCCCCAAAATCCCTTCTCTCTTCGCACCAAGCTCCCCTCAGAGAGTTAGAAAGTGAAGTCACAGTAAAAACAAAAAGAAAAAAAGGAAACGAAAAGGAGAATCCAAGTTCCACCACTCAGCACCACCTCCTTCAATCCGACCCGAACAATTCCCCGAGCGAACATCTCCATTGATGGCCACGGCTTCAGGAAATGAACTTTTTGACGATTTACCGCCTTCACCACCACCTTTGCCATGGGTTTCTGAATTTACTGAAGAATCCGGATACGAGAACCTTAGCCCAGTGCCCCCTCTACAAACCCAGATGAGGACGAACCCACCTGATCAAGAGATGGAGACGGTCCCACCTTCAGGTGACGAGCCAGCACTGAAGAAGTCTCGTACCCTTACCATGCGTGCGGAGACCCCGCTTGTAAGTGAAGCAGTTGAGGCAGGTCCACCACTAAGAGAGATGGCCCCTCCTGTTAGTGATACAAGGGATTCTGAGATAAGAACTAAGGGTACTCCTTCAGGTGGGCAGGGCATGCCCCTAATTTTATTTTATTTTCTATAAACTGATAGGTACTGGTAAGAGATAAAGAAGAGATTTAAATCTTTTTGTATTGATTTCACTGTATAGATTTACAAATGAAAATGCTCTCTGTTTATAAGCTATAGAGGTGCTCTCGAACTATGATTAATCTAACTTGACTCTAGTAACTGTGCCATTGTTAGGCGTTATTCTTCTGACATCAGATTCTTCTAAATTGTCCTATTAGCTAGTAATCGAGGATGTCTCCAGCGCTACCATAGTACGCAAGCATCAGTGCTATTGGTTTTTCATATCCTCTATGCTAGCCATCCTTTCACTACAACAAAACTGGTCTTCAGCGACCGGCATCAGCGAGGGGTTCTTTCGCCGGTCTCTGAAGATCCCCTCCAAAAAAAAAAATAATAAAAATAAAATGTTATCGGTGACGACCCCTTCAGCGACCCTTCAGCGACCAGCGCTCACATACTTCAGTGACCGATTTGTCCCGGTCGCTGAAGGGTGTCCGAAAAAAACCCGCCCGCGCCAAGGTTTTCCTTCTCTCTCTGTCTCCTCCCGCTTTTTAGGTTAGCCAAAAAAAAAAAAAAAATTGCGCGCCCGATCCCTGTCGTCCGAACCCCCGCCGCCCGGTCCTGTCTGTGACCCCCGCCTTTGGAAACCCCGCCTCTCTGACCCCGAACCCCCGCTGCCCGAAGCCCCGCCTCTCTGACCCGACCCCGACCCGACCTCGCTGCTGGAAGACTCCACCTCTCTGACCCCTTTTTGTAAGCATTAATTGGTAAATGGTCTTAATCTTTTGATTCTTTCCCTTTTTGTCGTTGTGCTGCCCTGTAGTGGCGTGAGGGCTGAGCCTCTTTCTGATATTAGTTGTATGCTTGATCGATGTGCTCGATAAATTGTCGTCGATTTCTTATGTGTAATTTTTGCTTGTAAATGTCGGGTTCAATCCTTATTTTCATTGCCACTCGGACTATACTGTCCTTGGTGCGGTTTGGCAATTTGCTTGTGAATTTGGTATGTTGATGTGAACCATTTTCATCCCTAAATTTCTGACTTTGGAATTCGAGACACGATTCGGACCTTGACTTGTTAAACTTGTTTGAAATCCCTTAAATTGTGAAAATGGTCGAATCTGAAATTTTGTGTTATTGTCCATTGATGCAATGACTTTGAATGTCTGAAATTGATTAGTGCGGTTGCGTCCAATTTTAACCGGCCTTGCATCTTATATTTCTGTTACAGCTTGAGTGCCTTGCATCGGTTGAAACTTGTGCTAATTTAAGGTTTGCTTATGGAATCTTGAATGGTTTGAATCTGACTAGATAACCTCTTATCTTAACTTTTGTACATGGTTGATCAATTCCTCTTGTGATGATTGTTGAACCTCATAATGTACTGGTACCGATCGGTACCAGTCTTACCCTCTGTTTGAATTTTGTTTTGCTTTTGCTGATATATATTGGTGAGATTATAGGAATTTAGAAATGAATGCATCAGGTCAAGACATCATAGTGTTTCTTTACCATGTTTCATTTTATCAAAATAATAGATAATAAACTGAAAGGGCCTTAATTTCAGCTTAGTCTAAGCTTTGAGCATATAAAAAAGTCATTTGATATAGATAAATTTAGAATAAAATAGCATATTGAAAATTATGAGATTGAGCAAACAAACAACAGATAAGGACCTTGTATTGTATAGTCATATATTTATTTTCTTGGTTAAGACTAAGCAGTTAATGACATATTTGCATATTTGCATCATTTTATAATTTGAACTCGTCTGCTGTGAGTTCTATTTAATATTGTGACTTATATTGAGGCAAAAAAGATCAAAAAGTGCAAATGCATATTATTCAACTTTTCTGTATTTCTTTTTCATTTCCAGATAATTTATATGCTACAATTGTTTTTTTTTCAAGGCAAGGCAAGGGAAGGGAAGGGAAGCGTCCCCTCTCTCTTTCTCTCTGGTACGTACGTTTAAATTCATAGTTTATGTAGATGCCGCTTGTATGGCTGTATACAAGTCCTGTTGCATGGATGATGCAACACTTGGTTTGATTTTGTGTTTCTTCCATGACTTGCTTTAGAGGGTCTGTTATCAATTGATGATATCTGGAGGGTCTAAAGTATAGATCTGGATTTTTTTGTTTGAGCCAAAATTAGAATGTCCTTATGCCAATTGTGGGTGTGCTAATTGCAGGTAAGCCAAGCAGAAAGGGTAAGGAGAAGGAGGCATCATCCAGTGGATCCAAGTACCCTCCGCGCGGCCGAAATGCATACATTCAGCCGCCGCGAAGGCCGGAGGACAGACCAATGATTCGTCGGGTCGGTTATAGGTACATTCATTTTTTGTGCATTTCTGAGTATGTAATAATATCCATTTGTAGTTGTTTCAAAACTAATTTTATTTGCAGATCTTTTGCTGGAGATGTGTTGGAAGCGACAAAAAATGTCAACAAAATAATCTCTCAATGCACACGTTTTCACTATCCTTCGAAAACTAGATCACCCACTATTCCTGTGTGCACGAAATTTGATGACTATCCTGACGATGTACAAAAAGAGGTCAAGGCCGAGTTTTTGGTGAGTAAAATCTCCTTTTTAAAATTGGCAACCTACTGTTTCTCTTTTTAAGCTAACCAACGACTCTTTAATGATACATGCAGATGCACTTTCAGTTTCCCTCAGGTGAAGACATGGATTCGGCATGGAAGACCTTCATCAGCATAGCCAACAAAGCTCTTCAAAACCTGCTTCACAAGTGCAGAGACGAAGCAAAAGCTAGGTATGGAGATAGCATTCTGGAGTGGAAGGACCGAGGGGTGCTAAGCACGTATGATTGGATAACAGCGGGTAACTGGCCCAAATTGTGCGACTATTGGTGCACCGAAGAGTTTGCTAGGCGGAGCGAGCAAAATCAACAAAATAGGGTCTCATCTAGAGAGAGTTCTTTTGCAACCACGGGTTCAGTGAACATGCTAGTTCACAAACAAAGATTCGTAAGATGTTTTATTTCATCAAAACAATTAATTTCAATTTCAATTTACTCGAACAAACTTTGATAATTTTATTTGTGTTGAAATGTTTATTCATAATAGGAGAATGAAAACCAGCGCGAGCCTAGGTGGTCTGACGAGCTGTTCACGCCGACGCATACTAGCAAGAAGACGGGGCAATTCATTTCTGCGAAGGCGAAAAAGGCACAGGTAATACAACATAACAATCTTGTATTAATATTCATTCTTTGTTGTACTTATCTTATTTTTGTTTTATTTTATAAATTTTGCAGGAAGACTACGATTGGGATATGAGTGCAAAATATGGGCCTGATCGAGCCCTTTGGCCTGCTTTTGACACAGACGTCTGGTATGCCAACACAGACAATAATGCTCACGGCGATAACTATGGTCTCGGTGCTCTAGGTAAAATACACATATTTAAAATTGTAAATTTGTATTTAAATTCTATAACGTAATATTAATTATCTTCGATTTAATATTTCAGGCAAGACAAGATCGATGTATCGTCCAGGTGGGTCGCAGACGTCTTCTTCGCAATCGCAATCGCAAACGCAATCATATTCTTCGGCGCTGCCTCCTTTCAGGCAAGAAGAAATAAATGCGATTTCAAGTCAGTTGTTCGGCATGCTTCAACCACAGCTCAACCAATTCATGGAGGAGATGAGGCGTAGCGTGGGACGTTCTTCGTCTCATCAGGTACGAAATTCAATTTTTGGGTATGTTTCAATCCAATAAGAACACCAAGTATGGCAAATCAATTAACGAAACAGTAAACTCCTAAAAATTGTAAACCCTAAACAGTAAACCCTAAAAACTTTAGTTATATTCTCACAAGGAGGTTCTAGCTCACACCGCCCCGATGCACAGGATGACAGCGGTGATGATTTAGAAATGACTAGTTTTAGGATGTTTTGATTTGTATGTCGTACTTTAGATATTTTATTTTTATGTCGTACTTTAGATATTTGATATTGGATGTTTATGTAGTACTTTGCATATTTCTTGTTTATGTTGTTTTGTGAACTGCGTCGTACGTTCCAATTGAAATTGTTTTTGAATTCCTTTTAAATTGCTTGGTGCTTGGTACGTTTCGTACTAGTATTTTATATTGTTGAATTGCTTGCATGTGAATTGTTTGTGAATTGCTTGTGAATTGTATATTTGTCGAGAACGACGACGGTGAATTTTATATTTGCTTGTGAATTCTATTTAAATTGCTTGGTGCTTGGTACGTTTCGTATCAATTGGGGAAAAGAAAAATAACAAAAAAATATCAAAAAAAAAAAAACACCTTTCTGCGACCGATTCTGGACTATCAGAGATAGGTCAAGCGGTCTCTGATAGTCTTCCGCCATGTCAGCATACAGCATCAGCGACAGATTTCATCGGTCACTATAGGATCATCTGCGACCGGTGACGTCAGCGGGGTGGTCATCAGCGACGGAGCAACTGCGTCCGAGTCTTCTGCGACCGATTTAGGTCATCTGCGACCGGCGACAATACTTTCTGCTACCAATTCGGCCGGTCGCAGAAAGGTATGGCTGCTGTAGTGTTTACTGGTCTAATATTTTCCTTCTCATGTCAGTGACTTAATTAATCCTTGAGTTCTTACTGTTATTTAATTAATATGTATGGTAATTATGGTTTTATATAAGTAATCCTTGAGTTCTCATGGCAGTGACTTAATTATGCCTTTTGTATTAGCTCAATGACCAAGCAACAACAAGGTCTTGATTTTTCATTTTTTCGTTGTGCATTGTGCAACAACTTTCCTTGATTATTTTTTGACGAAAAATTTTCAACAATCCGATTTTGTCTCATTTTCAAAATGGTAAAGATAAATTTCTGAAAGGAAAAAGTAAGTATGAAGAATATAATTAACAAAAGTATTTGCTTATATTAGAATTATTTCAAGCCCAATCAAATCAAGTAGCACACATAAGTTGATCCAAATGACTTAATCGGCTTAAACGGGCTTTAACCCGCAAAGAAAAGATCGGTCCAAAGGAAAAAGATATATTGACAGAGCTGATTTGATATCTTACAGCTTACGAACAACAAAATCAAAATAAAAAATATTGACCGGTGTATCATGAAGTCAAACGTACCCAGCTCTGTTAATATCTTTACCCTTCCATGCTGCCTAAGATAGGTCCAACCAATATTTCGATTTTATTTATTCATTTATAGTGCTTTGATTATACTGTTTAGAAAATTCAGTATTATTTCACAATCTAAATAGAATACAGGAATATATGAATATCGGAAGAGATCGATCATTGAGTTCTTATAGTTTCTTTGGAGTTACTAAGCTTACAACCATTGTTATAGTCAGATCACCAGTTTGATAGGTTCGCTGAGTAGAACTAGGTGTTCTTAAGCTTATCGAGTTCTTGACGAACTTAACTTCAAACCTATTTAATTAGTTTCAAACAATGAATTCAAACTGTTAAAACGATAATACTTCACGAGACATACATTTACATATAAATTTTATAATTTTTTGAATTAAGTTAGTATAAAGTTAAGTGGTAAAAAAAAGACTTTAACTATAGTTAATTTTCATATGTGAGTGAGGCTATGGTACTATGCATAGCACGAATTGGTCTGTACAACGAATCAATATCTCTATTTTTAAAATCCAAAGAGTTGATATGAACCGTTCAACATGATCTTCATATAAAATGTACTTGTATTGTGCCCGTGCGTTGTAACGGGGACATATTATAAGAGAACAAAAACAAATCTCATACAAAATGAAATATTTCATAAAAAAAATAGACCAACGAACAGAATAATTATTCAACAATAGAAAAAAATAGACCAATTAACATATTATCATACAAATTAAAGCTCATTTTTTAATGACATACCTATGAGTTTTCTTTTTACTGGTACATACCTTTTTTATTTGTCATGTTGCAAAACGGAGAAACAAGAAAAAAAATGATCAAAATAAGTTGTATTATTTATTGTTGTCATATTATGATTTCTTGTTGTTGTTATAAGGGTTATTCTCCTCTCCCTAGAATTTATATGTATTTGTGTACTTAAAATAACTAATATAATTATGTTTACTTAAATGAGATCATTAAATGATAAACAACATTCCTTAAATGATATAAAAAAATAAAAAGAAATGAAGCACAATTATCAATCAATCTAAAAATTTCTTAAATGGCATTTTAAAATGAAAAGAAATGAGGGTCTGACAATCAAATAAGGGATTTAGAAAAGTTCTCTAGAAAAAATAGGGAAAGAGGAGGAAGCATAGATTCTGTGAGATGGAGAGCGCTGGAGACGCGTCAACGAGTACGTGTAGTGAGTACATATCTATATAAATTTAGACTTCTATACGTAAAAAACATCAAAAAGATACATAGAATAAAAAAAAAAGACTATTTAAGATATTTAATCTGAAATTTCATCTTTTAATCACAGCCGTTAGCGGATCAATATCTACATGATTAATAAGAGAGAGAAATTTATTTTCCAACAAATATGTTAGAACTTTTTGTTATTTAGTAAAATTAATTGGGTATTGTGGAGAGGATGACGAGAGAGGGATACAACGCCTGTTGTTGTATGAATATATGCCGAACCAAAGCGTACGTAGATGACCACTCATCAGCTCGGGCTAATGATACCCTTTCTCTGGATAAATTTTATTAGTTAAATAAATAATAAAACGTGCAAATAAAAAATAATATATTTAATATTTTTATAGTAAAACTAAATAACAAAAGTTCATCACTAATTATTGCTCAAACTATATTATATGAATATTTCGCAAATAAATTTCACCATTACTAATTATTACTCAAATATTATTATAAAGTTTTATTTTATACAATTACTCTATAGAGCAACAGGTACGAAATAGACTTTACTCGTACCCTTATCCGTTTAGCTAACGAAAAAAAATCCTTATTCATACCCATACCCGATAAGTTAACGAAAAAAAATCTTACCTGCACCTGTCTTATCGAATACGGTACGGGTAGGATAAACGGTTAAAAGAGTATCATTGACACCCCTGTATTTGAGATTAGCATCACAAATTCACAAAGTCCTCCTTAAAAAAAAAGGCTAGATCGAGGATGCAAATAGCACCATTCGTGTTTTTCTAAAATTTACTCCATAATTTATTATAATTATATAAAACATTTCAAAACATTATTTTCTTGAATATTTAATTAATTAATTTATTTATACCAAATCTGTTAATTTAAATTATATCTCGCAATCGAACACCTAAGAGCATTATAAGTTAAAAAAAACAAATCAAAGAATTAGGAATATTCTCGTATTTGATTGTACGGATATAATAGTTTATTTTAAGACTTGTAGGAGAGTCCGGCTATTATACCACTAGTGTCATTTCAAACTAAATAACACCACATCTTAAACCATTGGATCTACTTTAATATTCGTACAAGACACTAGTGTCATTCCAGCGCTATCTTGTACACGAATATTAAAGTAGATCTAATGGTTTAAGATGTAGTGTTATTTAGTTTGGAATGACACTAGTGGTATAGTAGCCGGACTCCTTGTAGGAAGAGTTAGTTCGTTTTTAAATTTTTAAATCAGATTATCCAAATTAACTTTGATTGTATATTTGTACCGATAGAATTTATTAATATAAGATTAGATTTGATTTGATCCGTTAAATCTAAAATAAATGGTTTAGACCTGTATATGAGACTAAATCCGTACAGCCGAATCCAAACAAATATAGCCTAAAAGAAAGCCTCTTTCGGCCCACAGAAGTTGAAGTTCTAGGCCCATTAATAAACCAGTCATTGCTCCGGTAAAAGAACAAGCACTCAGGCCCTAAAGTAACTCAAATTTTCAGTTTGGATCCTGACCGTCCACAGAATCCAGGCCAATCCGGCCTAATGCAGGGTCCCCTTTAATATTCGGCCCAGAGCAAATCCGACGGTCGGGATCTAACCTCAAAATTTGAGTCACTTGAGGGGATCTGAATTCACACTCAAGGGAGAAAAGAGAGAGAGAGAGGGGGGCAGACTCGTCGAGTGGAGAAATCACGATTGATTTTGTTTCGAGTAATGAAAAATCGGAAGGTAACATTTAGCGCTCTTACTGCAGCTATTTTGCTGGTAGCCTGTTACTTTTGCTTGTAGGCTGTGGAAGCTGACTGAAGAATGGATATTGACGGAAATTTTGCTGATTGGGATTTTACTGGAGCAGAAATAGCTGGTAATCAATTCATAACTTCTTTATTTATATAATATGATCTGCTAAATTATTTGAAGGTTGGAAGACCTATACCTATACCTAGAAACAATTTCATTTAAAATCAAATACAATATTAGAAAATTATAAGAGAAAGGTGATTTTGTGTTGGAACTGGCGAGAAGTACTGTGAGGCTAGTATTATACCTATCTCAGGCTTGTATTTACTCGTACTGAATACGGCACCTATGGTTTAAATTGTGCCTAAATCTTACATGTTATATACTAGGAACCATAAATGGTAAATGGTTGCTTCTCAAATTCAGGCCAGAAATTGCGTATATTACTATATTTCCATCGTGACCCATAATCTGTATTAGTTTGACTAGCTTTTTTTTCTTTCTTTTATTTGTTTTTTGCTTTATTTTTTCCTTTTTCTGGGCTTAAATACATTCTTGAAGCTACTGTGAGGCCAAATTTGTTATTTTAGGAGTAAAAATCAGGTCACAGTAGCTACTTATTGAAGAAGTGAGGGATTTTTGAGGATTCATACTGCTTTATGTTATTTAGGTAAATTGCGGTTAACTAATGCCATACCGCTCTAGTGAGGTTTATAGAAGTTTGTACTGGCCAAAATTTTGATTTATTTATTGAGTTGCAATTGTTAATTTTGATGATGGTCTAAAAAAGAGTGCTTTATTATTAAGTTCTGACATCTAGGGGTGTCAACGGGTACAAAACATGTCAGGTAGAAGTATTTTCTTACCCTTATCCATTAAGTTAATGAAGAAAAAGTTTATCCTTACCCGTATCTAATAAGCTAACGAAAAAAGAAAAAAAAAAAAACTTACCCATACCCATACCTGTCTTATCGAATACGGTATGGGTCGAGTAAACGGATGAAAGGGTGCCATTGAATAGATATATATGGGCAATGAATAAAACTATATCATATCATGTATCATCCTTATATAAATATGGGTAAATTTTGCTAGAGGTCACTAAACTTTGTCCTTTGTCACGAATTGGTCACTCAACTTTGATTTGTCTCTCCATAGCCACTGAACTTTTATTTTGTCCCAATCAAGTCACCCTATAACTTTTTCATTCAAAATATTAACGGAATATAACTTTTCCGTTAGTATTTTGGACGGAATGAGCATATTCCGTTAAATTTTTGGACGGAATGAGCATATTCCGTTATAATTTGGATGGAAAAGTTATAGGGTGACTTGATTGGAACAAAATAAAAGTTCAGTGGCTATGGAGGGACAAATCAAAGTTGAGTGACCAATTCGTAACAAAGGACAAAGTTTAGTGACCTCCAGCGAAATTTACCCTATAAATATATATCTATATATATGTTTTATTTTTCATATTTACCGTATATGATAACAGGTATGAAATAATCTTTATCTATACCCTTACCTGTTATGTTAACGAAAAAAAACCTTACCCGTACCTGTCTTATCGAATACGATACGGGTTGGGTAAAAGGATAAAAAGGGTACCATTGACACCCCTACTGGCATCGAAATTACCATTTTACTTTTTGCCATTTAAATTTTTAACATATATGTTGCTGGTGGGCGGTGGCACCCTTTATTACAGTACTATTTTTTTTAGTTTACACTAATGATTTCCTTTCCTTCCCTTAAGTGCGCGAACCACCATGGAAGTCTAGTATATGGCGATGCTCTGTTTGCACATTTTGCAACGATAAGAACTCCATGTCATGCAAAATTTGTGGGGTCTCTTGGGGTTCTTTTATCAGTTACAGCCGTCCTGCTGAAATAGAAGGTAAACACTTTTTATATTACACAACGACTACAAAAAAATATATCCCTTTTTTGTTTCTCACTGTTTGATTTTTTTTTTTCAACTAAGTTGACAGCAGGCCTAGAATATGTGAAGCATCAAAAATGGCCAAGTCTTTATTTTCATTCAAACCTCAAAGGCTGCCGAAATCAGCTATCAGTTATGAACTGCCTCAGTCGAAGCGGTCTATCCATATAGGTATCTTGTTAATCATATGAAGAAAATAAATTATCCATTTTCAATTAATAGAAGCCTTTTGAAAGATATTGTTATATAATTCAGTTGCACACTTGCAATTAAAGTGAATTTAGTTTAATCACATGTTTTTCTTAGCATATTTCTGTAGTGTGGAACTGGAACTCATATGTCTGCAAATCAGTTGAGTTATCTTGTATGAATATTTAATGTTTAGGGATTTTTAAAGTAGTCAAATTTTCATTTTCTATTGTTAAATGTAACAAATAAATGGGGATGACCATGCTTTTTTCTTTTTATCATTTCATACAGTGCCTTTCAAGTTTGATACACCTTCACCAGATGATGTAGTATCAACAGGCTTGAAATCTACTAGAACCATCCCGAAAGGTATCACATGCCTACAATTTATGATTTTTAAACATTTGAAGCTTACCATTAACCTTTTATTTGTCTTTTCTTCTAGCAGTTGATACATTTCTTATGACTAAATCTCCATCAGACACTAAGGGAAAAGAGAAAAAAGCAAAACATTTATTTGAAAATACAAGTGGCAGTTGCTCTACTGGAATTGAAGAAGAGGCGCAGAGCTTATCTGAAAATCTACAAAATTTGAAATTCGAAAAAGATCCTGGACCAATTAAAACCAAAAAACCTCGTCAAAAACCACAATATAAGCCCGAGAAATGGATGCTTATAGGTCAAGAGCTGGGTTTGCACAACCAGTTAAATCTTGCTATTGTAAGTTCTCTTTGAACTAAATGTCTTCAACAAAGACTTCAATTTGCATGCAAATAATTGACCTTTATGTTAAAAGATCACCTCATATCAGCGCACTTCAAAAAATACCTAACATGTCTAATATGTTCACCCCCATTTATGCACATTTGTAAGACTCTTTGCACATAACAGCCCACCCCTTAGTTGAAAGAGATGGAAATTGATATCAGAGCAACAGTTGTATGGTGGTGTTCATTCAACTGAAAGAAAAAAAAAAACTTTTATTCTCTCTGTGCTTTCATTGAAGCGATGCAAAAAGTTTGATGGCAATTTGGTTCTATTTCAATTTAATTTACCTTATATTCACAATGGGTTGTCATTTGCAGATAACCATGAAATATGTAGACCTGAATGTAAACAATAATTTAATTTATTTATCCATTATAATGCTAAAAGAAACCAAGAAAGAAATAAAAATAAAGAAACTAAAAATCTGTATAAACCGCATAAATTGCATGTTGAACAGGTTGGTCATGTTGATTCTGGCAAATCCACATTATGTGGCAGATTGCTACATTTACTTGGTCAAATCTCCAATAATCAAATGCGCAAGTATGAGAAAGAAGCTAAAGATAAGGTCACTCTAGTTTCTTTACTATTAGAGCACTACTTGCTAATTTCATAGGAAGCAAAAAATGGCTCGAAAAAATAATTCTACTTTGTAATTATTAGGCCATTTATTTTAGAAAAACAGTTCTCGTATTATCAGGTTTTGTTTGACCATTTGATTATAGAATGCTCTTATAATTTTATATTATTAAGTATGGCACTAATTTTATCAGGGTGGAACAGCTTTTTTTTTTTATATTCTATAATGTAGGGACTTTTCTGCAATTTTCTTGTATGGGAAGGATTCTTGATGTTCCATTACTTAGTATATCTAAACTACTGTTCCATTGCAGCGGAAGGGATCTTTTGCATATGCTTGGGCCATGGATGAGAGCTCTGATGAGAGGGAGAGAGGCGTGACCATGACGGTTTCGGTAAAGTATTTTGACTCAAAAAATTACCATGTGGTTTTACTGGACTCACCTGGACATAAGGATTTTGTGCCCAACTTGATTTCTGGTGCTGCACAAGCAGATGCTGCAATTCTAGTAATTGACGCCTCCATAGGTAAGGTCGTCAGTTTCTACAAGAGTTGATTTTTATCAAAAATAAATATTTTTGTCAGTTTTCCATGGCAATTCTTGCGTTTGTGAAGTAATACAGTAATACTTATGAATGACATTATATCACAAAAGTAGTGGACGGTTTTGCCCCTAGTAAGTTTTCCCTAGCCCAAATTGAGATGCTGAGTCCCCAAATCAGATTGAATTGGTTATGAAGTAATTTGTTTGGTTTAATATGAATTATTCAGGGCAGATGTAGTTGTTGCATTCTTGATTAAGTCATGGTTGAAGTTTAATTATTCAAAGCCAATGTAGTTGTTACAACAAATAAACATTGGATATACATTTCTTTATTTTTTTCTGGTTGTTATTGACACGTTCAAATCCTCTATCTCGACATATAGGTGCCTTTGAAGCTGGTATGGTTGGTATGACTGGTACGGGTCAGACAAAGGAGCATGCACAAATTATTAGAAGCTTTGGTTTAGAGCATATAATTGTGGCCATTAACAAATTAGACTCTGTGGAGTATTCTAAGGAAATATTTGATTTGATTAAATTACAACTTGGTCCATTTCTTCGTTCTTGTGGATTCAAGGAGTCGGGCCTTAAGTGGATCCCACTAAGCGCAATGGAGAATCAAAATTTGATCGCACCTGCATCTGATGCTCGTTTGTCTTCTTGGTAGTCCGATTTTAACTTCTCATTTCATACAATCTAAATTGAACTCTCATTTACATACTTATTTTATGTTATTATTTTTACAAATGTTCTCATCTCTTTAGCTCACTTGCAGTTTTTCGGTTTAAATCATAAGCTTCATGTTTTTTTTTTCCCTTTTGTGCTGTTTTGTTGTTTGGTTGCATGACTGAGGCTTGATATCTCAAGTCTTATCCAAAAGAAATCCCGTAATACTGGTACATGCTATTTAAATTGATTAGCTCATGTACAAATGTACCTAGGTACAATGGAGGTTGTCTTTTAGATGCCATCGACTCCATACCACCTCCGAGTCGAGATATTTGTAAGCCATTAATTCTACCTATATGTGACATCATTTCATCTCGAACTCTTGGACAATTGGCAGTTTCCGGCAAGTTGGAGGCCGGTGCCATTCGTGTTGGCTCTAAGGTATATTTCTCTTATTGTTAATATCCTATTTACTATACCATGTCATGTATTGTGTGATGGCTGGTATTTGCAAATTATAAAAGATTTTTTTAGAATCAAACATTCATTACTATCAATAGAAAAAGAGTTGCATCAAACAAACTAGCCATTATTACATCAGTAATAAAATTTGGAGTATGATAGTGTTCCTCATTCAAGTTGCTCAAACAAAGATGAATCAGATAATGTGCCACTGAGTTTTCTAAGCACCTAATGTGCCTAAATTGGATGGATTTGAAACATGTAGATATTGCCTTATTGAGATTCCGAGTGAGCTGTTTGAACCGCTCAAATCTCTTGAACACACAAGGCAATCAGATTTCAATTATGTTGGCTTTACGTTCCCTCTATTTAAAAATATGTAGTGGTTGTGATGTAACACATTGATTTGATAGTTAATGAGAAGCCTACGGGCAATTTGGCAAAAAAAAAAAAAAGTTTGTGTGGAGGGGGGGACAATCAGATATTAAAAAGAGGGTTCAAATGCCTCCATTTTTCATGCCTCCATTTTTAAAAATTTTAATAACTCAAAATTTAAAACTAAAAAGTCAAAATAAAACCGTTGGATATGATCTACATTATTTTATCTATGCACGTGTAAAAAATTATGACATTTCAATTTTGTGTTGGTTGTCATCAAGAACTTGTAAACAATGTACTAATGTGGATAATTTCTAGACGTTGATTTTTCAACTTATTAATTCACATAAAAACAAAATCAAAATGTGATAATTTTTTATGAGCACATAGATAAAATGATGTAGATCTCCAACGGTTTTATTTTGACTTTTAAGTTTTAAATTTGAGTTATTAAAGTTTTTAAAAATTGAGGCATGGTGGAGGCACAAAAAATAGAGGCATTGGAACCCTCCTCTATTAAAAAACTGTTCACTCTGAGGTAAAGAAGTTTGGTCGCATTTCCATATTATAAACAAGGACTGTATCCAATTTGCTGAAAAAATTCTGTTTTCATGCTGGTTATTTCTGATCTCTCTCTCTCTCACACACAGGTTATAGTTATGCCTTCGGGCACTACAGGAACAGTAAGGACCATAGAAAAAAATGGTGCCAATTGTAATGTGGCAAGAGCTGGGGACAATGTTTGTGTTGGTTTGCAAAATATAGAAGCTGATCAACTTGCATCTGGTGGGACCCTCTGCAACGTAGATTTCCCTGTACGAGTTGCTTCTATTCTGGAATTGAAGATTTTAGTTATGGAAATAACCACCCCAATTTTAGTTGGTTCTCAGGTCAGTTTTATAGAATGTAGTCTTTAATAATATTACAAGAGTGAGGAGGTTATGGTAATATACATTGTACACAGCAGCCTGCGCTATGAACTCATATCTTCGTCTTTAAAGTCCAAACTGTCAATCTGAACTGTTCAACATGATCTTCGTTGAAATGTACTTGCAAGCCAAATTTTACATTTTTTTACCATTTTTTTAGATAGGCAGAAAATCACTTGATTTTAAAATTCTGGACCATCCAAAAGGTGTTATTTTCCTATCTATCTAAAATAATAGTCAAAAATTCTAAAAAATTTAAAATTTGGTTTGCAAGTATATGTTCATATGAAGATCGTATTTAATGGTCGGATCAACTGGTTGAACTTTAAAAATAGAGATATGGATCCATAGCATGGGTCGATCCGTAATATGCATATTACCATAGCCTCGCTCAATATTACAATACACTGATTTGATGCTTGGTGATTTAATTTTTAGGTTGAGTTTTATATACACCATGCAAAGGCCTCTGCACAGGTGGAAAAAATAATTTCACTGATAGATCAGAAAACAGGAGAAGTCTTTAAGAA
>JAJGRW010001134.1:620149-715149 GCA_025461045.1 Carex parvula | reverse complement strand
ACCTAAACCCCTAGAAAGAGAACTACTCTCTCTTGGAGAGATCCATAACAAAGATTGGCACAAACAATAAGAAATAGATAAAGAAATGATTACACCATTCTTAGATCAAATGGGCATAACTCATGATCCGTAACTCCGTTTTCAGTGTTCTACCACTTTTCGGAAAGCTTGCGAGAAGATCTACAATTTGCTCCATTTCCTGTAACTTAAATAGACTTTGGCAGTAACTTGATTCTTGGATATATTTCATTATATTCTCTACTAAAATACAAGATATTTGGTGCTATTGTGTGATAAAAATTATGCTATGAAATATGCTATGAAACCCCTGATTTTATTAAAATCATGTTTTAGCATGTGATAGGTCTAAATTATATACACATTCGATCTAATTTTTATCACACAATAGCACCAAATATCTTGTATTTAGTAGAGAATATAATGAAATATATCCAAGAATCAAGTTACTGCCAAAGTCTATTTAAGTTACAGGAAATGGAGCAAATTGTAGATCTTCTCGCAAGCTTTCCGAAAAGTGGTAGAACACTGAAAACGGAGTTACGGATCATGAGTTATGCCCATTTGATCTAAGAAATGGTGTAATCATTTCTTTATCTTATTTCTTATTTTTTTGCCAAACTTTGTTATGGATCTCTCCAAGAGAGAGTAGTTCTCTTTCTAGGGGTTTAGGTCAATGCATGAACTTGTTTAATTCTAGATTATTCGGATATTTGTTTTTATTATGATTGTGTTATCGGATTTGATAGTTAATTTTTGTGATTTATTCTTTATGAATTTCATTAGTACTCGTTCCTTTGAGTTCACCTGGTTAGGGTTTATTGAATTGAAGTAGTTTTGAAATCGCGTTGATCGTGTTTTTCCGCTTTAAGTTTATTAAATTCCGGCATTGGTCAAGTAGGAGACTACTAATTGAAACCATAAAGACACACCTTAGGATTGGGTTAGAAGCGACCGTACTTTGATATCCAATCCGGAACTATAGAAATTAAGGTTAGGATTTTGGTGAAGGACCGAAAGGAGAAGGCAAATCCTAATTAGGACACCTTAGAACAAATATTGATATATGCTTTGAAGCATGTGATTAAATATCCCTCTAGGTTAGTGACAGCCCTAGAATTCGAGGCACATTAATCCATCCACCCAAAGTAGTTGTATTAATCCATCCACCACTTTTCGGAAAGCTTGCGAGAAGATCTACAATTTGCTCCATTTCCTGTAACTTAAATAGACTTTGGCAGTAACTTGATTCTTGGATATATTTCATTATATTCTCTACTAAAATACAAGATATTTGGTGCTATTGTGTGATAAAAATTAGATCGAATGTGTATATAATTTAGACCTATCACATGCTAAAACATGATTTTAATGAAATCAGGGGTTTCACAGCATATTTCTAGTCCCTGACGAACTCTTTAATATTTAAATACATTAAAACAATAATTTTTGGAGCTTGTTTGATCTTGTTTCTTCTCTACTGGTACTAAAACAGTGGTTCCTAAGCCACTAAATCTTGGTTAAACCTTGACCAGCCCCTTTACTATGGTACTAAGCCTCATGACTGACCTCTGATATAATACCAAATCCAAATTTAGTAATACAATGCATATCAAGTGCTACTGGTACACCAAATGCACCAAAAGTAGTAAAAATGACCTCTGTCAACAAAACAGCAAACACAGATTGCTACAGTACTCAAATGGTAAAACAAACCACAATGGCATATAGAGGACTTCAAGGCAATCAGAATGGACACAAATTTTGCATCATTTGGACATGAATTTGATTTTATTATATTGAATTTCAAAGTTGGACAATCAAAAATACAAAAATATGGCAGTATGTGAACAATTTTGTCCCTCAGTACAATTGACATCTTTAAAAATAAAAATAAAACTCTAAAAATTATGAAACTTGGTACAAATGTAGTTTGAGCATTTCTCTGGGAATCTATGATAACAAGGATTATACTTGTTAATAATTTAATAAGAAATCATGCGATTGAGGTTTTGAGTTTTGAAGAACCATATGAATTTCATATTGCACTTGAACCTAAATCACAAGTCAATCCAAATCCCACTTCTGCAAGCACCAACATACTCCAAAAAGACTAAATATGAACCTCATTAAGCTCAGTTGCACCTCAAAGTGGCTAGAAACCAAACAATTACCAATTCAGAACCAAACCGAGAACCCAAAGTCCAAATTGTGCTCTAAGTTCAAGCAAACCCAAAATTGATCTCTCCAATACCCTTTACATGGTGGAGTGTTATTAAATGACCAATCAATTGATGAGGAACATGAAGAAATGCAAAGAAATCAGCTTAAAGCTTAAATCGGGGTCAAAGTTCGAGCTCAGCCGAGAACAACAATCTCCAATGATCACCGACCGCTGAGACCCAGCTCAACAGCCTCGTATTCCCAAGGTGATCCTAACCGTGCCTACCATTACCTCTACCGTGACAAGAGCATCACCGGAGCTCAAAAAACTATGGTCGGGTTTAAACCCTAGTTCATATATGAGTTAACATGAATATTGAAGCATGCTAAGATGTTGGATCTCAGTGCCGAAACCAAAAATCCAAAATAAGTTCGGATCTTGAAGCAGAGAGTCAATCCGAAGGCCGATATTTAAAACCTGATAATAAACGACTACTGCCGAAAGGGGTCCACCCGTCCAAGAACTAACCCCGAAAGCTAAAGCCCAATTCGAAAGCCTAATATCAAAAATCTGAAAGCCCGAAGCTCAAAGCCAGAAGCCCAGTGAAATAATATCAAGCCCAGTATAAACCAAAGCCCAATATGAATATTATAGCCCCGCACAAATCTCTGAGACGCAGTATAGATCCTGAAGCCCATTAAATCAATCTAAAAGCTTAGTACGAATCTCAAAGCCCAAATGAAGAAACATGGCCTCTTTGCATTCCAGTCCCTCTGACAAAAGAAAATTACAGCGCAGCCCTTGATAAATTAGAAATAGGTCCCTGGCTGCTTAAAATCTTTTCAAGCAAGTCCCTGACAGTCCAAATTACACTCTAGACCTTATCAAAAGCCCAAATCACAAATCCCAGTGCCTCAGGCTTTATGATTAAGTCCCCAGAAAGTATAAAACTTTACAGAAGTGCCCTTACAAACCCTTTTTGGCTATAACTTCTTCGTCTCAAGTCCAAATTGACTCAAATCACCTTCATATGAACCCAAATCAAATCTTCTACACTTCTAAACCAAAATTGAGCATGCTCAAACACTTGCCAAGTCTTGAAATTACCTAAATGCCCTTTCACTGAAATTTAAATGATTATCTTCATGAATAAAATATAAATAAAACATACACATATGTTTCTCAAGTATCAAATACCTTTTTAAAATATGTAAATAAATATGATAAGCATTATTTTGCATAATGTAAAATTGCATATGCATCGTACACACACACACACATATGTCCAAGCAGTGAGAACCAATCAACCAAATCCAAAGCCAGTACATGAGCCCCTCTTTTTAGCCCCTATTATTCAGTTTACAAAAAAGTAGGCACAAATCCTGGAATGCATGAGATATTCAGCTTGACTTGGAAGGATCTACTGATGTAATTAACAGCGGGGGCTTACGCCGATCGAGAGATAAACGTCCCCACAATGAATAAAGTCCCTCGATGGACCGATAATGAATGGTAGGCCTATCAAGGGTGAACCAGAAGGAATAGCAGAGAGAAATGAATGTCTCAAGTTCGATGCGCTCTTTATGTCTTGAAAAAAAAGAGCATTGAGCCTTGAAACATTATACGCGTATGCACACACCTTTCTTTCAGTGCAACTTTCTGTGTCCTACAGGTTTTGGCACCCCCGGTGGGACATTCTCCTCCTCACAGGTTCGGGATCCGGTATGAACACAAAAGGAACATACCCAAGCATCCAATGAATTTTCAAAACACTCAAGCAATAAGTCATTGGACCACTTGGTTGTGTCATGTCCTTTTATATTCGAGATCGATGCCTATCAACTGAATAATCGGGCTAAACTCATGTATACAAATTAGGTTCTCATTTTTCATATGAAGATTGACTAATGAAAAGTCGAGTTTTGTTTGTTTACAGGAATGGATTACATTGCTACAGCCACTCGCTCGTCCACTCAAGTGACCAACCTCCCAGTTGGAGAAGAAATAATGTACTTTGGGGCGTTCTCAGTCCCCGTTGCTGAAATCCAGACCTTCAAAGCCTCTGCTCCTATGTTTGAGCGAGTTTCCCTCTGGTCCATCACCAAGGAAGAAGTTGAAGATGACAAGGAAGTATGCTACTACCTCACACCAAAAGGGATGGATGGCAAAACCCTCCTCCCATTCTCCAAATCCAGGCGCGCAAGAAGACGTGCACCTAAGAAAGTGACTTGTGTCACCCAAGCTCCTGTGGCCACTCAATTGGTCACCAAAAAGAGAACTCTCCAAGCTTACCAGGATGAGTTGGTAGCTGAACATGCTCTCCTATCTGTAATTCCTTCACTTCTTTAAGAGTAATAAGGAAGAACTCTTCTACTGCACACATACGTGCAGTGGGAGAAATCCCGCAAACTGTCTCCTTCATACACAATGGCCATTCACAAGGCTCATAGACAGCTTCGCAATTTGAAGCAGCGAAGGAACCGATACTATGCTACCCCTGCTCTAAAGACCTCCGCACCAGCCTTCGTTAAATCAAGGTTGACATATCCAGTGCGCATATTAGGGGCACCCAATGGTACCCACCCCTGTCAAATCAAGGTTAACCTTTCCGGCTCAAAAGCTGGGGGCATCCAACAATGCCCAATCAAGACAAGACTAACATTTCTAGTCCAAAGACCGGAGGCGCACAATGGTGCCTCCTTATCTACATCAAGACCAATGTTTTCAGCTTCAAAAGCTGGGGGTACCTGATTGCGCCTCACTAAAACTAAGGCTCCGCAGAGAAATACGTGCAAGCACCTTTCAACATCCAAACAATGAGGGATCAAGCCAAACCCCTCAAATATTAAGAAGACCAACCAGTGTACATGATAGACTATCTCTCCTCTTCTGATGGAGTTTATGCGTTTTCTCTATCTTGCTATCATATTCTCTAATAGAATTCTCTCTCTTGAAAACCCTAAATTTATCCTATTTATATTCTACTAGGTTTTTTACTCTTGTTCAGATAGAGAGATGAGTTGTGATTCGTCCAGCATGTGTTAGTGGGCTTGATCACTTAAAAGAGAGCAATGTTTCTTTTAATATTTATAAACTCGGAAATGCTATCGGTTCGGACTGCAAGCGCACAATCCTATCGAGTAGTATATTCGAGGTCGATCCACAGGGAATATTGGTTCAGTGCTTTGAGCGATCGAATCACAATCTTTCGAAAGGCTAGATGAAATTTGAAAATTGAGAGATGTTGTTGTGATCAATGTAAATTAGGAAGCAATTAAAAGTAATTAAAATAAAGATAGAGATGAGAATTCCTAGGGTTTCGGCACACCATTGCTACTCAATCCGCCTTGATAATATATTCCTGTTGCGTCTGATTTCCTGTTGTTGTTTTATGAAAGACACTATATAGGTCATTGCGATTTATGTTACGCAAGAATGACAGATCTTTCATCGAGATTCTACATAGGACACTGCGAGTTTCCTTACGCATATGTCTGATCTCTTAAATACCCCAAATTACTACTCAGATCACTGCGAGTTTCCTTACGCATGTGATGGAATTTGGTTCGCGTTTTGTTGGTCTGGTTTATGGTTTCTCCGCTAAGGTTTTCTTCACATAAACCTAATAGATCTCAACGAGGCTAATTCATACAAATAGTTTCTCTTGCCATTAAAGTACTGTCACTACTATAATGGTCTCAAACTAGATCATTGAAGTTAGATGAAGAGATAATAAATCACAAAAGCATTTAGATTCAACAACAAGAAACCATAATCAACAGAAATATATATATATATCAAAACATCAAGAGTAACAAGGTTTACTGCCTAGCCCTAAGAAAAGGAACTTAGCCGCGGAACGGCATAGTTACAAGCACTCCTCTCTTTAATCAAATCTAACCTTAATTACAAAGATAAGTTATTCTTCTGCCCAGGGGCCTTATATAGGAGTGGAGGGATGTCTGGAGGTTGAGTAGGGGCTAAGAAACTCATCTGGATACAGCTGTCGGCAGTTATTCCCAAAAGAAGTCTTCGATTACGGACCGTATCAGGTGATACGGTCCGTATTAGGACCTTGACGGTTAGGGTTTTAATGCTTCCAGCGCTATCTCCTGGTCTGTGCTAGGCCTGGTCCGTATTAGGCAATACGGACCGTAATAGAGACTTCGTCGATAAGCGTCGCTGATCCGATTGACCCGATTCTAGCTCCATTTGGTGTAAAATAGTCCCAAAACCTGTTTTCTGCAATAAAATATAAAGAAGGGTGACAGTAGCCTTTTTCTCTAATAAATTAAACATAAGTGTAAGAAAATATGCAAAATCTAAGCCAAAATCCTACGTAAATCATCATTATTTTGATTCTGATCACGCCTCCCAACTTGAATTGTTGCTTGTCCTCAAGCAACGACATCCCAGCTGGTCAAAGATCTGGTCTAGGTTGAACCATACAATCTCAAGGACTTGTTAGAAATTAAATTAGAACTTGAGTTTGGTACAATTGGCATGACAATAAAAAGTTAGAACTCTAAAATATTCATGACCTCTCCCTTGAACAATTTATTCACCCCATGATTGACCTCATTATGCATACCCTAGAAAAATTATAATCGAACAATTTATTCATGACCTCTCCCTTGAACAATTTATCGAACAATTTACTTCACAAATATCCTTAAAATTGAGAGTATTAATTTCTCCTTCGATTATAAATATATCCCTTCCAATCAATAGGAATTCTAATGATATAAATTTTGATTTTCCTTCCCAATTGATTGGAGCAAAGTATGACAACTAAGTGTGTTGGTACTTGTGACTGTTTTTGAAAAATTAAATATGTACAAAAATTAAAATTTGGGAGGTTTTATCGAGCCTATTGGTAACCAGTCTTGCGTAGGCACCCGTACTCTTTTTATCCTCCATCTTTTATTCTATTTTTTTTCTTTTTCTAAATTTTTCTATTTTTTTGGATTTTTCTCATTTCTGATTTTTTTTTGTATTTTTGTATTTTTCTGAAAAATAAATATTTTTGTGTCACAAGCACCATGATTACACACAATTCCAAGTATTCATTCATACAAGGAATTATTGCATAGTTTCGCTAGGGGTCTATCTATAATAAATGGGTATTCTAAAACACTATCAAATTTAAAAGACTTTGCAAAAATAAATTACTCAATAAATAAAAATTCTAGGGTTTGCGATTTTGGTCAACTTTCATGGTTAATAATTTATTGTTCACTTCGAGATCGCCAATAATTTAAAATTTTTGAATTTTGGTATCATGGCCAATTGTCTAAACCCCAGCCTAACTCAATTTAAAACAATTTCTATTTGGTTAACCTACTCCTAAAATAAAAATGTAAGCTAGCTAAAAGGCTCAATCTAATCATCCTAGGATTTTCGGTAAAGCCTCCAACCATAGTCAAAAATTGAGTAAAACTATTAGCACCTAAGAATTTAAAAATGCGAAATTTTTTAAAGATACATGGTCAATTTACTTTTCTACCCCTCGAATAAAATTGAGCATTGTCCCCAATACTCGAGAGATAAAAATAAAGGAAGTAATAAAGTAAAAAGACCGGGAAAAGATACAACTCACTGCACCTCAATCCTGAGGTGGTGGCGGTGGTGGCGGTGGTGGCTGGCGCTGGATCTCCTCGTAGAATGACGGATCGAAGAGTCCGTATGGTGGTGGCTGGTACGCGAATTCAGAGTCGAGAGCGAACTGATAATACTGCTGCGCCATGTAGCGCGTTTGCTGGGTCTCGCGCCTGCTCTCGTCTACACTCCTCCGGATCTCCTCCATGCTGTTTCTGATTTCACCAACCTCTTGGTGAAGTGTCGAGATGTTCTGCTCCATCTGCCGGGTGGTTTCGGTTGTTGTCAGGTTGAGCTCATTGAGGTTGGAGTTCATCCAATCTACCATTTGGATGAACTGATCATACTCGGCTGTAGGGGCATCAGATGGTGCCGCCCCTGAAGACTCGGCTCTAGCTGCCGATGTGCCTGCCTCCCTATATGCATCAAAAGGAGGCTCCTCCTCATCCCTCTGCTGTCTGTCGACATTAGCCTGATTTTGCATTTCTACTTGGCTCTCGATTACATCAATGTAATCTTGAGGAGGCTCGTATGTCGGGCTCGCGGGTCGTGCCATTTTCCAGGAGGCCCTATTGCGGAGATTGAGATATTGGAAGGGGAATTGGAGGATTCCCTTCGGTGAATTGTAGAAGTAGGGACCTGGATAGTGGCCGGTGACAAATTTCATGGCTTGGAGGCATGACATGTCAATCTGTGTGAGCCCGCTTGTCTCCTGGAGATGGTCGATCTTCAAGGCGAGATGCTCAGCTAAGATTGTAGCCACGAAACCAATGGAGGTGTTGCCGCCCCTTTTCTTGGCATGTGCAGCTTCATGGATGTGCCTGCAGAAGAGATGACCGAGGTGGGGTCGCACCGGTGTGGGCTCGATCAGGCACTTGAGGAGATAGAGCTCGGGGAGAGTCACTTTGGATGAAGATTCGCCTCTCGCGAAAATGGAATTGGCGAGGACTATTTGCAAGAGGCGAATTTAGGGGTGGATGATTCTGCTTGCCAGTCGAGTTGTGTTCTGATTGTCTTCCGTGATACTGTACCAGAACTCTCGGCAATCAGGGAGATCAGTGGTGCCATCATTAGAGAGGTCAAAGATGGCACAAAAATCATCCATTGTGACTGAGTAGAATGTGTTCAACATCTGGAAGGAGATGGAGTCGCAAGGAACTCCCTTGTGAATATCTTATAGGTTTTTACTCCTTTAATGAGGTTGATGAATCGCCAGATGTTGATGCGATTGGTGAGTTGCTCGAATTGCGTAAGGAGGCCCAGTTGCCCAAGTGTATTTGTGTCGATGGATTTGTGATGCATGATCTCCTTCGTCTTCATCAATTCGTAAATTTGTTTGCATTTTACATGATTGATGACGGGTATGTATTCGGTCGCATCCTCCATCGACTCATCAGAGTCTTCTTCTTCGAGGCCAAAATCCTGAGGGTTGAACTCCTCTGGGTCATAGTCCGTATCTGAGACGGTGTGTCTCTGATTGACAGCGGGGCGTCGAAATGAGAGGATGAATATCTGGAGGATTGTGGTTGCGAGCTAGAGGATCGGGAGGATCGGCTAGAGGAGCTTTGCGGTGAACTGCTCTGGCCAGCACCTCCGAGGGCTTTCTTTGCACTCCTTGTAACTGCCCCTAAAATATTTTTCATTTTTGGGGCCATTTGCTCAAATTTTAGGTCTCTGTTACGGACCGTATTAGGCAATACGGTCTGATTACGGGCTGGTTAGTTGGTGGATTTGGCCAAGTACCGGACTGGTTACGGACCGTATTAAGGTAATACAGACAATATTGAAAGGTATTTCTGGAAAAACTGCTAAGTGCTGGTTCTGGTAAACGATTACGGACCGTATTGGGGTAATACGGGTCGTATTGTACTGGTAAAAAATGGGAAAATTGACAGAAACTAATTTTTTTTTTATTTTTGTTGATTTTACGAAATAAAACCTAATTACTTAAACTAATGTAACAGAGATTAAATTAAAACAAATGCAAAAATGAATTTAAACTTTGAAATTGAATAGGGGTTTTGGAAAAAACCGAATTTGGAGAAGGAGAATCGAGGGGCCGTCGGATACGGACCCGGTACGGTCCGTATTAGGGCAGAGACGCGGAGGAGGAATGAGGCGGCGGCTTCAATGAGTGGAGGTGTAGGTGCAACGGCGATGGTGATTGGCGGCAAGGAAAGGGGAACTTTGATTTCGGGCAAAAGGGGAAGAGGAGAAGGAGAAGAGATAGAGGGGAAGAGAGTAGAGGGAAGGAAAGAGGAAGAGAATTAGGAATTAAAATGAAATGGATTAACGGTTATAAGACGTGATTCGCGCGGGATTTCAAACGTCTCTTCTTAACGAGTTCGCATCTCCCGAATTAGCCTCCATTACGGACCGTATCAGCCAATACGGTCCGTATCCAATCCGTTATGCTCAGACCCAATAACCGCTAAGATTTAATTCCTTTAAATACGGGCCGTATCAGCCAATACGGACCGTACTCTATTACCCTTGTATCCACTGGTATGGTCCGTATCAGCCAATACAGGTCGTACCAGAGAGTATTTTTCCATCTTCCGAGATGTCTTTAATCAAGCTTTTCCTCCAATATGCTTACCTGATCATAGGAAAAAGGTGAGTATGAGTTGTTAAAGTTTTAAATAAACTAAAAATAAATATTTATAAGAAAATATATAAGTGGCCTTGGGTTGTCTCCCAAGAAGCGCTTGTTTAAAGTCGTTAGCTTGACTCTGTGTCGCATTAGTTTCTTCCAGATATCCTCCCGTCAATGCAAGCAGGTTGCTTGTCGGGCGGTTCGCCTTCAGCGTCTTCTGTGGTCTTGTCATCATTGCCCTTTTCGAAGAAGTCGTTTGGTGTTTGAGGTCCGGGGTCGAATGCCAGGCTCACTCCGAGCACTATTTCAACCTCGTCCAGTCTTTGAGAAATTGCATCAAGTTCTTCGCGTAGATTTTTTATTAATGCAAGGGCTAAGAGAGAATAATTCCTGTTATTTGCGATATTAGGGCTCTTGTTCAGATCATCGGTTTGTGTTATCACGGAGGTTGGGTGGATCTAACCATCATCTTGTATAATGAACAATCTCTCCATTTCTGCTTCGTGCATCACTTCTCCGATGTCTTTTAATTCATCCAGTCACAATTCATCATTGCCATACTCATCTGCTGTTTCCAAATTGTAGACAAGATTTATGTTAGGCGGGACCTTGGTCTCATTCATGTTGAAAATCATCTTGTTTTCGCCAACATTGAGTGAGATCTTCCCATTCCTAACATCAATTATTGCCCCACATGTGGCGAGGAATGGCCTTCCAAGGATGATTGGAATCTGCTCGTCTTCTTCCATATCAACTACCACAAAATCTGCTGGTATCCAGAATTTACCGACTTTGATTGGGATATCAAGCAACATTCCTTCGGGATATCGAATTGATCGGTCAGCTAGTTGCAATGAGATCCGTGTTGGTGATAGGTCTCCACATTCCAATTTGTCAAATACCACCTTAGGCATTAAACTCACACTTGCTCCCAGATCACATAAAGCTCTCTTAAAATCGGTTGTGCCAATGGTGCATGGTATCGAGAAGCTTCCCGGATCTTTCAACTTTGTTGGTAATTTGCTTTGCACGAGCGCACTACATTCCAGATTGAGCGGAACTGTTGAGAATTCTTGGAGTCTACTGCGGTTTGAAAGAATCTCCTTCAGAAATTTAGCATACGAGGGTATGCTTGCAATTGCCTCAGTGAAGGGGATTGTGACTTGTAATTGCTTGAGTGTCTCCATGAATTTTGCGAATTGTTGCTCCATCTTGTGCTTGGTAGGCCTTGGAGGGGAATGGCAGAGGTGGCTTGTAGGGTGGTGGTGAAATGTATTCAGGTTCGGGTTGTCGCTCGTCTCCACCTACGGTGTCATTCTGCTCCTTAATAAGGTCTGTCTGCAGTTCGAATACGGGCAGCTTCAGTGGTTGCGGCTCGTATTCTTCGGAATGCGATGGTTCTGCATGCATCGGAAGTTTGATCGGGCATGGGAGATCCCTGATAAGCTGTACTGCTCCTTAATGTTATGCTTTTGCAAGTCTCTCTCGGGTTTTCTTCGGTTGGCCCGGAAATTTGCCTTTTCCGCGTGTAATACTCGAGAGTTCTTTTGCCATCTTAGAGACATTGTCTTCTAAGTCTTTGTTGCAGTTTGTTAAGGATTCGATCTTTTGTGCGATTTTGGCGTTAGCCTTGTCTTGCTTCTCTAGGAATCTCTCCATTAAAGATGTGATGTCAGGTTGCTGCGGTTGGTTGTATTGCCTTGGTTGGTAATTCGGTTGGGGATTGTTGTATCTCGGTTGATAATTGGGCTGTGGTTGATAGTTCTGTTGGGGTGCAGCAGGCCTTGATTGTTTACGTATGAGAGATTTGGATGGTTTCGGTTGTTCGGATAGTATGTATTGTAGGCGGGCTGAGGTCGAAAGCTATTGCCGATCGCGTTTGCTTGCTCTATCTCTTCCTCAGTTACAGTCACATTCATACATTCGGTCATCTCATGCGCTCCTCCACAATAGCCATATGCTGTTGCGGCATTGACTGCTGCTACCGTTCACTGCTTGGTTTGCTTGTTGAGTGCCATTTGCAAAGCATCGATCCTTGCGCTCAGCATGGATATATCATCTACTCGGTGCATGCCAGGTGTTGGAGTTGGCTTCTTTCGCTCAGGGATCCAGTAGTGTTGATTGATTGCAATATCTTCAATTAGGTTGTAAGCCTCGTCAGGTTCCTTGTTCATGATTGCTCCTCCTGCGGAAGCATCAATAGACAACCTATCGGTAGGGTTTAGACCATTATAAAAAGTTTGGACAATTAGCCATCTTTCCAAACCATGATGTGGACAACACCTAACATATCCTTATCTCTATCCCATGCCTCACACAATGTTTCACTATCCCTTTGTTCGAAATTAGTAATTGCATTCCTAAACCTCGAAGTTTTGGATGGTGGAAAATATTTTGCAATAAACACATTAAACAATTGGTCCCAAGTTTGAATGGAATTGGCCGGTAAGGAAAACAACCATGCTCTTGCTTTATATTTTAATGAGAATTGAAATAGCCTTAGCCTGGTTGCTTCATCGGTAACTCCGTTGATCTTTATCGTCTCGCATATCCCTAGGAAAATTGACAAGTGAAGATGTGGATCTTCATATGGATATCCTCCAAATTACTGTTGCGAAACCATATTTATGAGAGCAGGTTTGATCTCAAAATTACGGTTCGTAACAGTTGGCGGGTTTATGCTAGAATTAGGATCATTCGCGCGCGGTACGCAATAGTCTCGTAGAACTTTGGGTCTACTGCATCGTGAGCCCCATTGTCACCATTGTTTTGTCTTCCATTGATCAGTTCGTTCGGTGGGATATTCATGTTGATCGAATCTGAGTCTTCTTCGCTTTCAGAATTACTCGATGAAGAACTATGATTGGTTCTTATCGGTGATGTGGAAGCGAATTGTCCTCTCCTACTAGCAATCCTCTCGGATCTTCGTACGGATGATTCGGCCAGCGTGCAGTGTCCTAAAAGGAAAATATAATCTGAAAATTAAACTAAAAACTGAAAAATAAAAAGAAAATAAAATGAAAAACGAAATTGAAAATAAAAGAAAAATAAAAATGCAGAAAATAAAAAGAAATCTAGGCGTTTCTAGTTAATTGGATTCAATGGTCAAAGCAAGGGCGTCTCGCGAGGCCTTGCACAATGAACCGTTATTCCCAGGCAACGGCGCCAAAAAGCTTGATCACTCAAAAGAGAGCAATGTTTCTTTTAATATTTATAAACTCGGAAATGCTATCGGTTCGGACTGCAAGCGCACAATCCTATCGAGTAGTATATTCGAGGTCGATCCACAGGGAATATTGGTTCAGTGCTTTGAGCGATCGAATCACAATCTTTCGAAAGGCTAGACGAAATCTGAAAATTGAGAGATGTTGTTGTGATCAATGTAAATTAGGAAGCAATTAAAAGTAATTAAAATAAAGATAGAGATGAGAATTTCTAGGGTTTCGGCACACCATTGCTACTCAATCCGCTTTGATAATATATTCCAGTTGCGTCTGATTTCCTGTTGTTGTTTTATGAAAGACACTATATAGGTCATTGCGATTTATGTTAAGCAAGAATGACAGATCTTTTATCGAGATTCTACATAGGACACTGCGAGTTTCCTTACGCATATGTCTGATCTCTTAAGTACCCCAAATTACTACTCAGATCACTGCGAGTTTCCTTACGCATGTGATGGAATTTGGTTCGCGTTTTGTTGGTCTGATTTATGGTTTCCCCGCTAAGGTTTTCTTCACATAAACCTAATAGATCTCCACGAAGCTAATTCATACAAATAGTTTCTCTTACCATTAAAGTACTGTCACTACCCTAACAGACTCAACTAAATCATTGAAGTTAGATGAAGAGATAGTAAATCACAAAAGCATTTAGATTCAACAACAAGAAACTATAATCAACAGAAATATATATATCAAAACATCAAGAGTAACAAGGTTTACTGCCTAGCCCTAAGAAAAGGAACTTAGCCGCAAAACGGCATAGTTACAAGCACTCCTCTCTTCTCTCTTTAATCAAATCTAATCCTAATTACAAAGATAAGTTATTCTTCTGCCCAGGGGCATTATATAAGAGTGGAGGGACGTCTGGAGGTTGAGTAGGGGCTAAGAAACTGATCTGGATACAGCTGTCGGCAGTTATTCCCAAAAGGCGCCTTCAGTTACGAACCGTATTAGGTGATACGGTCCGTATTAGGACCTTGACGGTTAGGATTTAATGCTTCCAGCGCTATCTTCTGGTCTATGCTAGGCCTGGTCAGTTTTAGGTAATATGGACCGTAACAAAGACTTCGTCGATAAGCGTCGTTGATCCGATTGACCCGATTATAGCTCTATTTGGTGTAAAATAGTCCCAAAACCTATTTTCTGCAATAAAACATAAAGAAGGGTGACAGTAGCCTTTTTCTCTAATAAATCAAACATAGGTGTGAGAGAATATGCAAAACCTAAGCCAAAACCCTACGTAAATCATCATTATTTTGACTCTGATCAGTTTACCATCCTATCTCACTCTTTGAATACTTTGTCTCCGTAGTGAATACATATTAGTCGTGTTTTAGTTTTAAAAAAATTTCGGCAGCATTTCCCCTTAGTTCCCCAAGTATTCGGGGAACTAATAGGAAATGCTGCCAAAATTTTTTTAAATACTAAAACACGACTAATATGTATTCACATCCTAATTGAGACAAAATATTCAAAAAGCAGTCCCAAAATAGGGATTATTCAAAATTAACCCCTATTGGATTAATTTTGAACGGGTATCTTGACCTAAAGGCATTAATAATTCGGTTGTGGCTCATAAGACAATACGTACGTACTCTAGCTAGATACCTACCAACTCTAGATACATTTAATTAACTACGTACATCCATTTAACATAATACACATCCATGCATACACAAAATTAAACATGAGTTTTATATTATACTTACAATTTTTTGCCGGATCGAGTGACAAGAAGAGATCGTTGCACCAAATCTCTCAACCTCCACCTCATGCACAAAATCAGATTTCTTCTATCGATCTATATCGATCCTGTAATTAAAATTTTGAAATTTGTTGTTAGTAAAACAAACAATACATATATATAAGTCAAGTGGAGAAAGAATCGCCGTAAGGGAGAAAGAATCGCCTATTTATGACAAACAATACATATATATAAGTCAAGTGGAGAAAAAATCGCCTATTTATGGCACATTGGACAAAATGATCAATTGTGATAAATAGAAGAAATACCACTAAAATACACCACGGAGTAAGCTCCTACAAACTTCTACCTATTAATGGAGATAAATCACCGAGTGGAGAAAGAATCGCCTAAAGAGAGCTCAGATCGCCAAAACCTAGCTTACAAACTAAAAAATTCGTTTACTGGGAGAGGTGAAGCCCTGGTGAGGTATCAGGATCGGACATATAAATAACTGATCTTGATATAACATTATAAGTATCGGTTAAAAGCCAATCCTGATATGGTGTTACTGATATACAAATATTAAGATCGGACATTAGCTAAATAACTATCCCTGATAAACACACATCAGGAACGGCTATGAATAAAGAGTCGTTCCTGATAGTTACTGATAAACAGGAACGGCTATTTATTAGTAGCCGTTCCTGATGTGTGTCTATCAGGAACGGTTGTTAATAAAGAGCCATTCCTGATAGTTCCTGATATCTCGTTATTTTGTCTACATTCCGACCGAACTTTGCATTAAAACCTGTGTCTAAAACCCCAAAAATGTGTGTATTTCATTGAATATCTATAGGATGTGGTACTGCTGCCCTTTTGCTTATTATTGCAAGAAACGGGCGAAAAAGAGGAAAGATCTGAAATCTGAAGGATAATACACGGACCGTGCATTCCTGCATGCGGACCGTATACCCTCTGCCCGACCACAGACTGAAGACACACACGACCCGCACATCTCACACTCACCAGGACACAGGCACACGGTCCGTGCACTCTTGCATGCGGACCGTGCATGGCATTTTTGGAAACATAAATCAGAATTGGAAATAGAGGCCAGCTGGAGAGGTCGTGAATGGAATGCTTTAAAAGCGAGATCCTTGGCACCAGAAGGATCATTCTGGAGCAGAGAACGAACCCTAGGGAAGAGAAGTGGCGACTAGACTTGGAGAAGAAGAAAACGGAGAAAATCGAGAGATTTGCGACGTCTCTCCTTGATTCTTCGAGTTTTGTTATGAACTTCTTGTTTATCTCTTGTTTTATTTTCTGTTTTTCTATGTTAGGCTAAACTCTTTAGTTTCTAGGGTTATGATATAGTCGAACACTTTGTTTTACTTGCTACTTATTGGAATTTGTATTGGATTTTGTGCTTGTTTGTTGTGTAGTATTTTATTGCTTAGATGAACTTGTTTGAATTGATTAGTTTATCATGAACCGAGAGGTATTTTAAGACTTTGATATTCATTTGACCAAACTAAGTATTTGAGATAGGTTCGTGAACCGAGAGGTGAAACCAAGCGGTAGCCGAAAGGCGAAGTTTTCCTCGTATCGAGAGATCGAGGTTATCTTTAGTAAACCAACAAATAACTTAGGGTAATTAAACCAATAAACGAGAGTTGAAGTTTAAGATCCCTAAGAAGGTATAAATTGAGTTTCGTACCAAGCAATTAAGCCAATAAACGAGAGTTGAGGAGTATTGACTTAGGTACGGCCAAAATAACTTTGCACAGGAAATCAATACAGAAACCAGTAGCTGCTATATCAACTTGAGGGCCACACGGACCGTTTATGAAAGTACACGGCCCGTGCATGAGAGTGCACGGACCGGGCACTTGAGGCAAAGCTGAGACAAAGTCAGAAACCCTAGGAACCTCTTTTTATTCATACAAAACCAAGTCAAAATTTACTTTGCTATTTTAAATACTGTCATTGAACTTTAGAACTTTAAACAAACCAAAACCAACCTTTTGCAGACTTCTAGAGTTTCTATATAATCTAAGTAGAATCCGATTTGTTTCAACCGTCATGTGGATTGATACCTAGATATACTACTCGATAGGGTTGTACACTTGCAATCCGACTCGAGACGTGTACCAAAGGTTAAAAGATATAGCTTGTTATACCGAAACTTTGTGCATACGTTTCCGTGTGAACAAGTTTTTGGCGCTGTTGCCGGGGACGGCATTGAAATTTTTGGAATTTTGCTTATTTTTGCTAAATTCTAGATTTTAACTTGAATCTCTCTTTTTTCTTTTTTCTCTTACCACAGGAGCAAGCTGGAACCTCCATACAACCTGAGGAGTAAAGGGAAACCTTCAAACACGGAAGTACCTCCCGATCCGACTCAGAACCAGAACATAGCTACTTCTGCACAACCTCCTCCGCACACGGTCCGTGCACTTGATACACGGTCCATGCACTCAGCTACTGGACAACCACTTCCTCACACGGACGGCACAACAGACACACGGTCCGTACACTCGGATCCAGAATGAGCCATGAGCCAAAACATAGAGGAAAGAGAAGAGGAGCCGCATGGTGACCGCGACTCTGATGATGACGCGGCCGACTTCATCCCGAGAACTCTGAAGGAGTTCAACGTGCTGAGATCTGGGGATGTGAGAGGTGCAATCAGGCTGCCCAGAATCATGAGACAACAACCGAACTTCAATCCGGGTGTTGTCAACATAGTGCAGCAGAACACCTTTCATGGTTTGGATCACGAGGATCCACACGCTCATCTTCAGACTTTTCTTGAATGTTGCACCACAATTAAGACCAATGGGGCAACATCTGATTACATTAGACTTGCATTGTTTCCTTTCACACTTAGGGACAAGGCAAAGAAATAGTTGGGGTCACTACCTAGGGATTCCATTAACACTTGGAGGGAACTGTCCAAAATGTTTTTGACCAGATTTTTCCCTCATAAAAGAACCGCCAAGGTAAGAACCCAACTGACTAGCTTTAGGCAAAGGTCTGATGAACCCCTAAACGAAGCCTGGGAAAGGTTTAGGGAGTTACAATATTCTTGTCCACACCGTGGTATACCAGACTGGTTGTTGATCCAAACTTTCTATGATGGCTTAACAGAGAGCACTCGCACATCTGTTGATGTTGTTGCAGGTGGAGCCTTAATGGAAAGAGAGCCTCAAGATGCAATGAACTTGATTGACAGCATTTCTCAAAACCAACAGTGGTCCGGCCGCGACAATTTCAAACCTGGAGGAGGTGGCCGATTTGAAGTCGATCAGATCACAGCCCTTACCGCCAACATGGATGCCATGCAGAAGGCTTTCGACAAGATGAGTGTCAAGTTTGTTGGGAACCACCAATCACAGCTGGAGTCTTGTGCCATGTGTGGGGAGGGGCATTCCTATGAGCATTGCCCATTGTCACAAAGGGATGATGAAGAGTGCAGTGCAATTTTGAGAAACGAGCTCCCGCCAAAACTAGAGGACCCAGGCAAATTCTCCATTCCTTGTGATGTCTCGTTATTTGACCTACAAATCCGACCAATTTCTGTACCAAAATCTGTGTTTTAAACCACCAAATCGTGTCTATTACATTTAATATCTATAGAATGTGGTACTGCTACGTTTTTATTCTTACTTTGCAGAAAATGAGCAAAATCAGGGAAGATTGTGAGTTCTGGAGTCCTACACACGGGCCGCGTCACATTCGACGCGGGCCACATCAAACCCTGAAATTTCAGCACCCGAACTTAAAACAGTCATAACTTTTGACTCGTAACTCTGCTTTGAGTGTATGACCACTTTTCGAAAAGCTTGCGAGAAGATCTACAATCTGAGCCAAATACACAGGTTACACGGGCCGGACAGATCTGACACGGCCCGTGTCAAGCATTTCTGAAAACAGATCCAGAAATCTGGAAACAAGGCTAATGAAGGAAGGTCGGCGAATTAAGGATATAAGCTGGATTTCTCGCCAGAGGAGGTCATTCTGGAACAGGGAGAGCATATTCTAGGGTTTGTCTTTGGCGGCTAAGCTTGGAGGCGAAGTTGAGAAGCGAAAGACGCGAGTTTTCGATTGATCTTCTTTGTGCTTTGGGTTTTGTCATGATTAACTCTATTTGTATTTTCTGTTTGAGAACTATGTGTGAGTAGTTTCCTTAGTTTCTAGGATTTTGATGTAGTCGAATGTTTTGTCTTGCATGCTAGTTATTGTACTCTTTTGTTGGAATTTGTGTTTGCTTGATGTAGGGCGCAGAAAGTTGCACAGCTGGTATGGAAGGTGTGTGCATGTGTTAAAATGCCTCAGAGTTCGATGCTCTCGATTTTCAAGACGTGGAGGAGAACATCGAACTTGAAACATTCATTTCTTTCTCTTTCTGCTATTCCTTCTGGTTCACCCTCGACGGACCTACGATTCGTTATCGGTCCATCGAGAGAGTTTAATGATTGTGGGGACGTTTAAACTCCCAGCGGGCGCAAGCCCCCGCTGTTAATTACATCAGATGACCCTTCCAAGCCATACTGAACACCTCGTTCATTCCGGGATTTGGAGCCTATTTGTTGTGAATTGAATAAAGGGGCTAAAAAGGGGGCTCATGTAGAGATTCTGGAGTTGATTTGGTTTTCCTATGCATTAAGATATGTGTGTGTGTATGTGATTTCATATTAAAATAATGTTTATTGTATTTTTAAAATAGGAATTCGAATATTTGAGAAGTGTATGTACAATATTTATTTGTATTTAATTTATGGCATGTCTATTTACATTTTTGTTAATAAAATCATTTAATTTTGAAATGAGATTATTAATTTTAAAGAAAGGGTATTTTGGTCATTTCAGGGTTTGACTGATGTTTGGACATATTCAATTTTGATTTAGAAAGATGAAAAATTTGATTTGGGTTCGTTTGGAGGTGGTTTGAGTCAATTTGGACTTAAGATAGAAAAGTTATGCTTGAAAAGGACTGATAAGGACCTATTTGTGAATATTTATGTTTTTGTGAGGGCCTATTTACAAAGCAAAAATGATATTGATTTATAATATGGATTTTTGACAGGGTTTAAGGCGCAAATTGGGCTCTCAAGGGCCTATTTAGAAGGTTTTAAAGTAGCCAGGGACCTATTCATAATTTTGTGAGGGCTGCGCTGCAAATAGAACTTGTCAGAAGGACTAATTTACTAAAGAATTCGATTTTATGACTTTAATTAATTTTCTGAGCTTTGAGATTGGTCCTCTCCTATTAGCAATCCTCTCAGATCTTCGTACGGATGATTCGGCCAGCGTGCAGTGTCCTAAAAAGAAAAGAAAATCTGAAAATTAAACTAAAACTAAAAAATAAAAATAAAATGAAATGAAAAAACGAAATTGAAAATAAAAGAAAAAATAAAAATGCAGAAAATAAAAAGAAATCTAAGCGTTTCTAGTTAATTGGATTCAATGGTCAAAGCAAGGGCGTCTCGCGAGGCCTTACACAATGAACCGTTATTCCCTGGCAGCGGCGCCAAAAAGCTTGATCACTCAAAAGAGAGCAATGTTTCTTTTAATATTTATAAACTCGGAAATGCTATCGGTTCGGACTGCAAGCGCACAATCCTATCAAGTAGTATATTCGAGGTCGATCCACAGGGAATATTGGTTCAGTGCTTTGAGCGATCGAATCACAATCTTTCGAAAGGCTAGACGAAATCTGAAAATTGAGAGATGTTGTTGTGATCAATGTAAATTAGGAAGCAATTAAAAGTAATTAAAATAAAGATAGAGATGAGAATTTCTAGGATTTCGGCACACCATTGCTACTCAATCCGCTTTGATAATATATTCCAGTTGCGTCTGATTTCCTGTTGTTGTTTTATGAAAGACACTATATAGGTCATTGCGATTTATGTTAAGCAAGAATGACAGATCTTTTATCGAGATTCTACATAGGACACTGCGAGTTTCCTTACGCATATGTCTGATCTCTTAAATACCCCAAATTACTACTCAGATCACTGCGAGTTTCCTTACGCATGTGATGGAATTTGGTTCGCGTTTTGTTGGTCTGGTTTATGGTTTCCCCGCTAAGGTTTTCTTCACATAAACCTAATAGATCTCCACGAAGCTAATTCATACAAATAGTTTCTCTTACCATTAAAGTACTGTCACTACCCTAACAGACTCAAACCAAATCATTGAAGTTAGATGAAGAGATAGTAAATCACAAAAGCATTTAGATTCAACAACAAGAAATCATAATCAATAGAAATATATATATCAAAACATCAAGAGTAACAAGGTTTACTGCCTAGCCCTAAGAAAAGGAACTTAGCCGCAAAACGGCATAGTTACAAGCACTCCTCTCTTCTCTCTTTAATCAAATCTAATCCTAATTACAAAGATAAGTTATTCTTCTGCCCAGGGGCATTATATAAGAGTGGAGGGACGTCTGGAGGTTGAGTAGGGGCTAAGAAACTGATCTGGATACAGCTGTCGGCAGTTATTCCCAAAAGGCGCCTTCAGTTACGAACCGTATTAGGTGATACGGTCCGTATTAGGACCTTGACGGTTAGGATTTAATGCTTCCAGCGCTATCTTCTGGTCTATGCTAGGCCTGGTCAGTTTTAGGTAATATGGACCGTAACAAAGACTTCGTCGATAAGCGTCGTTGATCCGATTGACCCGATTATAGCTCTATTTGGTGTAAAATAGTCCCAAAACCTATTTTCTGCAATAAAACATAAAGAAGGGTGACAGTAGCCTTTTTCTCTAATAAATCAAACATAGGTGTGAGAGAATATGCAAAACCTAAGCCAAAACCCTACGTAAATCATCATTATTTTGACTCTGATCAGTTTACCATCCTATCTCACTCTTTGAATACTTTGTCTCCGTAGTGAATACATATTAGTCGTGTTTTAGTTTTAAAAAAATTTCTGCAACATTTCCCCTTAGTTCCACAAGTATTCGGGGAACTAATAATAAAAAATGCTGCCAAAATTTTCTTAAATACTAAAACACGACTAATATGTATTCACATCCTAATTGAGACAAAATATTCAAAGGGCAGTCCCAAAACGGGGACTATTCAAAATTAACCCCTATTGGATTAATTTTGAACGGGTATCATGACCTAAAGGCATTAATAATTCGGTTGTGGCTCATAAGAAAATACGTACGTACTCTAGCTAGATACTTACTAACAGTAGATACATTTAATTAACTACATACATCCATTTAACATAATACACATCCATGCATACACAAAATTAAACATGAGTTTTATATTATACTTACAATTTTTTGCTAGATTGAGTGACAAGAAGAGATCGTTGCACCAAATCTCTCAACCTCCACCTCATGCACAAAATTAGATTTCTTCTATCGATCCAGATCAATCATGTAATTAAAATTTTGAAATTTATTGTTAGTAAAACAAACAATACACATATATAAGTGAAGTGGAGAAAGAATCGCCGTAAGGGAGAAAGAATCGCCGTAAGATGACAAACAATACATATATATAAGTCAAGTGGAGAAAAAATCGCCTATTTATGGCACATTGGACAAAATGATCAATTGTGATAAATAGAAGAAATATCACTAAAATACACTACGGAGTAAGCTCCTACAAACTTATACCTATTAATGGAGATAAATCACCAAGTGAAGAAAGAATCACCTAAAGAGAGCTCAAATCGCCAAAACCTAGCTTACAAACTAAAAAAATCATTTACTGGGATAGATGAAGGCCTGGTGAGATATCATGATCGGACATATAAATAACTGATTTTGATATAACATTATAAGTATCGGTTAAAAGCCAATCCTGATATGGTGTTACTGATATACAAATATTAAGATCGGACATTAGCTAAATAACTATCCCTGATAAACACACATCAGGAACGGCTATGAATAAAGAGTCGTTCCTGATAGTTACTGATAAACAGGAACGGCTATTTATTAGTAGCCGTTCCTGATGTGTGTCTATCAGGAACGGTTGTTAATAAAGAGTCATTCCTGATAGTTCCTGATATCTCGTTATTTTGTCTACATTCCGACCGAACTTTGCATTAAAACCTGTGTCTAAAACCCCAAAAATGTGTGTATTTCATTGAATATCTATAGGATGTGGTACTGCTGCCCTTTTGCTTATTATTGCAAGAAACGGGCGAAAAAGAGGAAAGATCTGAAATCTGAAGGATAATACACGGACCGTGCATTCCTGCATGCGGACCGTATACCCTCTGCCCGACCACAGACTGAAGACACACACGACCCGCACATCTCACACTCACCAGGACACAGGCACACGGTCCGTGCACTCTTGCATGCGGACCGTGCATGGCATTTCTGGAAACAGAAACCAGAATTGAAAATAGAGGCCAGCAGGAGAGGTCGTGAATGGAAGGCTTTAAAAGCGAGATCCTTGGCACCAGAAGCATCATTCTGGAGCAGAGAACGAACCCTAGGGAAGAGAAGTGGCGGCTAGGCTTGGAGAAGAAGAAAACGGAGAAAATTGAGAGATTTGCGACGTATCTTCTTGATTCTTCGAGTTTTGTCATGAACTTCTTGTTTATCTCTTGTTTTATTTTCTATTTTTCTATGTTAGGCTAAACTCTTTAGTTTCTAGGGTTACGATGTAGTCGAACGCTTTGTTTTACTTGCTAGTTATTGGAATTTGTATTGGATTTTGTGCTTGTTTTGTTGTGTAGTATTTTATTGCTTAGATGAACTTGTTTGAATTGATTAGTTTATCATGAACCGAGAGGTATTTTAAGACTTTGATATTCATTTGACCAAACTAAGTATTTGAGATAGGTTCGTGAACCGAGAGGTGAAACCAAGCGGTAGCCGAAAGGCGAAGTTTTCCTCGTATCGAGAGATCGAGGTTATCTTTAGTAAACCAACAAATAACTTAGGGTAATTAAACCAATAAACGAGAGTTGAAGTTTAAGATCCCTAAGAAGGTATAAATTGAGTTTCGTACCAAGCAATTAAGCCAATAAACGAGAGTTGAGGAGTATTGACTTAGGTACGGCCAAAATAACTTTGCACAGGAAATCAATACAGAAACCAGTAGCTGCTATATCAACTTGAGGGCCACACGGACCGTTTATGAAAGTACACGGCCCGTGCATGAGAGTGCACGGACCGGGCACTTGAGGCAAAGCTGAGACAAAGTCAGAAACCCTAGGAACCTCTTTTTATTCATACAAAACCAAGTCAAAATTTACTTTGCTATTTTAAATACTGTCATTGAACTTTAGAACTTTAAACAAACCAAAACCAACCTTTTGCAGACTTCTAGAGTTTCTATATAATCTAAGTAGAATCCGATTTGTTTCAACCGTCATGTGGATTGATACCTAGATATACTACTCGATAGGGTTGTACACTTGCAATCCGACTCGAGACGTGTACCAAAGGTTAAAAGATATAGCTTGTTATACCGAAACTTTGTGCATACGTTTCCGTGTGAATAAGTTTTTGGCACCGTTGCCAGGGATGGCATTGAAATTTTTTGGATTTTTCCTTATTTTTGCTAAATTCTAGATTTTAACTTGAATCTTTCTTTTTTTTCTTTTTCCTCTTACCACAGGAGCAGGCTGGAACCTCCATACAACCTGAGGAGTAAATGGCAACCTTCCAACACAGAAGTACCTCCCGATCCGACTCAGAACCAGAACACAGCTACTTCTGCACAACCTCCTCCGCACACGGTCCGTGCACTCAGCCGCTGGATAACCACTTCCTCACACGGACCGCACAGCAGACACACAGTCCGTACACTCGGATCCAGACAGAGCCATGAGCCAAAACAGAGAGGAATGAGAAGAGGAGCCGCATGGTGACCGCGACTTTGATGATGACGCGGCCAACTTCATCCCGAGAACTCTGAAGGAGTTCAACGTGCTGAGATCTGGGGATGTGAGAGGTGCAATCAGGCTGCCCAGAATCGTGGGACAACAACCGAACTTCAATCCGGGCGTTGTCAACATAGTGCAGCAGAACACCTTCCATGGTTTGGATCACGAGGATCCACACGCTCATCTTCAGACTTTTCTTGAATGTTGCACCACAATTAAGACCAATGGGGCAACATCTGATTACATTAGACTTGCATTGTTTCCTTTTACACTTAGGGACAAGGCAAATAAATGGTTGGGGTCACTACCTAGAGATTCCATTAACACTTGGAGGGAACTGTCCAAAATATTTTTGACCAGATTTTTCCCTCATAAAAGAACCGCCAAGGTAAGAACCCAACTAACCAGCTTTAGGCAAAGGTCTGATGAACCCCTAAACGAATCCTGGGAAAGGTTTAGGGAGTTACAATATTCTTGTCCACACCATGGTATACCAGACTGGTTGTTGATCCAAACTTTCTATGATGGCTTAACAGAGAGCACTCGCACATCTGTTGATGTTGTTGCAGGTGGAGCCTTAATGGAAAGAGAGCCTCAAGATGCAATGAACTTGATTGACAGCATTTCTCAAAACCAACAGTGGTCCGGCCGCGACAATTTCAAACCTGGAGGAGGTGGCCGATTTGAAGTCGATCAGATCACAGCCCTTACCGCCAACATGGATGCCATGCAGAAGGCTTTCGACAAGATGAGTGTCAAGTTTGTTGGGAACCACCAATCACAGCTGGAGTCTTGTGCCATGTGTGGGGAGGGGCATTCCTATGAGCATTGCCCATTGTCACAAAGGGATGATGAAGAGTGCAGTGCAATTTTGAGAAACGAGCTCCCGCCAAAACTAGAGGACCCAGGCAAATTCTCCATTCCTTGTGATGTCTCGTTATTTGACCTACAAATCCGACCAATTTCTGTACCAAAATCTGTGTGTTTAAACCACCAAATCGTGTCTATTACATTGAATATCTATAGAATGTGGTACTGCTACGTTTTTATTCTTACTTTGCAGAAAATGAGCAAAATCAGGGAAGATTGTGAGTTCTGGAGTCCTACACACGGGCCGCGTCACATTCGACGCGGGCCACATCAAACCCTGAAATTTCAGCACCCGAACTTAAAACAGTCATAACTTTTGACTCGTAACTCTGCTTTGAGTGTATGACCACTTTTCGGAAAACTTGCGAGAAGATCTACAATCTGAGCCAAATACACAGGTTACACGGGCCGGACAGATCTGACACGGCCCGTGTCAAGCATTTCCAGAAACAGATCCAGAAATCTGGAAACAAGGCTAATAAAGGAAGGTCGGCGAATTAAGGATATAAGCTGGATTTCTGGCCAGAGAGGGTCATTCTGGAACATTGAGAGCAGATTCTAGGGTTTGTCTTTGGCGGCTAAGCTTGGAGGCGAAGTTGAGAAGCGAAAGACGCAAGTTTTCGATTGATCTTCTTTGTGCTTTGGGTTTTGTCATGATCAACTCTATCTCTATTTGTATTTTCTGTTTGAGAACTATGTGTGAGTAGTTTTCTTAGTTTCTAGGGTTTTGATGTAGTCGAATGTTTTGTCTTGCATGCTAGTTATTGTACTCTTTTGTTGGAATTTGTGTTTGCTTGATGTAGGGCGCAGAAAGTTGCACAGCTGGTATGGAAGGTGTGTGCATGTGTTAAAATGCCTCAGAGTTCGATGCTCTCGATTTTCAAGACGTGGAGGAGAACATCGAACTCGAAACATTCATTTCTTTCTTTCCGCTATTCCTTCTGGTTCACCCTCGACGGACCTACGATTCGTTATCGGTCCATCGAGAGAGTTTAATGATTGTGGGGACGTTTAAACTCCCAGCGGGCGCAAGCCCCCGCTGTTAATTACATCAGATGACCCTTCCAAGCCATACTGAACACCTCGTTCATTCCGGGATTTGGAGCCTATTTGTTGTGAATTGAATAAAGGGGCTAAAAAGGGGGCTCATGTAGAGATTCTGGAGTTGATTTGGTTTTCCTATGCATTAAGATATGTGTGTGTGTATGTGATTTCATATTA
Source organism: Carex parvula (assembly GCA_025461045.1). Taxonomy (NCBI): domain Eukaryota; kingdom Viridiplantae; phylum Streptophyta; class Magnoliopsida; order Poales; family Cyperaceae; genus Carex; species Carex parvula. Next base: position 687,890 of record JAJGRW010001134.1, on the reverse strand, counting down.
AAATAATGTTTATTGTATTTTTAAAATAGGAATTCGAATATTTGAGAAGTGTATGTACAATATTTATTTGTATTTAATTTATGGCATGTCTATTTACATTTTTGTTAATAAAATCATTTAATTTTGAAATGAGATTATTAATTTTAAAGAAAGGGTATTTTGGTCATTTCAGGGTTTGACTGATGTTTGGACATATTCAATTTTGATTTAGAAAGATGAAAAATTTGATTTGGGTTCGTTTGGAGGTGGTTTGAGTCAATTTGGACTTAAGATAGAAAAGTTATGCTTGAAAAGGACTGATAAGGACCTATTTGTGAATATTTATGTTTTTGTGAGGGCCTATTTACAAAGCAAAAATGATATTGATTTATAATATGGATTTTTGACAGGGTTTAAGGCGCAAATTGGGCTCTCAAGGGCCTATTTAGAAGGTTTTAAAGTAGCCAGGGACCTATTCATAATTTTGTGAGGGCTGCGCTGCAAATAGAACTTGTCAGAAGGACTAATTTACTAAAGAATTCGATTTTATGACTTTAATTAATTTTCTGAGCTTTGAGATTGGTGCTGGTCTCTCAGATTTGAGCAGGAGGCTTTAAGATGTATGTTGGGCTTTGGGATTTAATCATGGGCTTTGAGATTCGTTCAAGAGAGCTTTCATTAAACCCGACATGTGGGCCTAGGACGTCAGTGACTCTTTGATTTAAAGCCGAGTCATTAGATCATGTTGCGCTTTAAGATTCGGGATTTTATTTGAATTCATTCTTGGCGCCGAGATCAAAGGGTTGACATTGCTTTGAGGTTCGTGCGGCTTGGATATGAACAAAGGTTTATCCCCGAGATTGGGGTTTGGGCCTCCGGCCAACTCCGGTCACGGCAAGGCAAGGAGGGGACGTGGTTAGCATCGCCCGAAGCTCAGGATTGCATTGCACCCATCGTCGGACGCCTCCGGTCATCGGAAGTGGCGGTTCATCATGGATTCCGCCAAGGCCGCCATTCTTGATTTCAATTTTGTTTCCTTCAAGTCAAATTGTAATTTACTCGATTCAATGATCAGGCAGCATCGTATTTTCATTTGGAATTTGATTAACACTTTAATTTTGAACTTAAACGAGTATTCATTATGTTTGGGTCTCGGGTTCTTCGGCTCAGTACCTATTCGGTACCGGTTTGAGTGATGGGTTTTCTTGAAGTATGATAGGGGCACGAAAGAGGTGAATTTAAGTTCTGGGAGCATGGCAGGATGCTTAAATCTGTTGATTGAATTTTACATATTTGAGCATTAATGGACATTAATTTCATGAAGCCTCTTACTTTTCAAAATATCGAGTTGAATTTTAGAACTCTCTATTTTTGTTAAAATTCAGTGGTTTCTTGTTGTTAATCCAGAAAGGAGGATGTTCACTATATCTAGAATAAATTTTATGATTTTTACAATTTTATTTCTATGTTTAACGTATTTATTTGTGCAGAGGGGTAATAAGGGAAATTCTGCATTTTTAATGCTGGATTTTCTGATTGATTAAAAGCTGAAACTTTGAAAATTCGTAGGAAATAGGAATAAAATCAGAACAATGTAAAACTTGTGTCCATTTTGTGTATCTTTAAATTTTCTATCCAACTGTAGTGTTCATTTTTTTCAATTTGGTCCTTAAAACACTTTTTGTGCTCAATTTACCAGCAGGTCCTTTTTCTTTTCAGAATGCTGATTTTTTTTGTTTTTCAAAGCTGAACTTCAAAAATTCATAATAAATCGAAATAAAATCCAATTAGTGTGAAATTTGTGTCAATTTTATGTATTTTGGAGTCCTTTATCTGACTGTGTAATTTGTTTTTCATTTTGATTTTCATTGTGCTTTGTGCGGTTCAGTTTGCAGACAGAGGTCAGATCTGGTCTGTTGGGGTATACCACTGTACCAGCAGCCCTTAAACCATGCTTGGCTGCTGGACTTGAGTTTGATATGGTTTCATGGGCTGGTATAGAGGTGTTAACACATGCTGCACTGACTGGTTGAGGTCAGAACCCTTCTCCTCGGCTTGATAGCTGCTGCCTTGTGCCAGAAAAGAGAAAAGAAGAAGATCAAAGCTCCCAAAAATCATCTTTCAATGTTTTTAAATTATCAAAAATTTGTCAAAGTTTGGAAATTTGCAGGGAAGCCCCTGATTTTATCAAAATTTGTGCATTATGTGCTCTTTCATTTGATTATAGGGCAAAAATCATCAAGATGTCATAGGAGAAAGAATACAAATGACAAAAATGCAATAATGATTGCAGTCTTTTTGCATCTTAAACCTCTATCTTTCACCATATTCATATGTATATCAATTTAACCTTTTTGCAAAGTGTATTTTAGCACACTTGCATACATGAAAGGTCAAATCTTTATACTTGAATCATGGGCCCTTGGATCATTTTATAGAGATTGAGAGGAAGCTAGCTAGCTTGACCTTTTCAATCCCTTTGTGTGTATTTTATTTTTTTGTCACTTTTAATTTCTTCTTAATTCTTTGTTAAAATAATCAAGTAGCTCCAATATAAGAGGAAGCTAGCTAGCTCAACTCTCATATTTTTACTATTCAATTATTTTAAAAGAATTAAAAAGGGTTGATAAGAGAAAAGGAAAGAAAAATCACAAGATCAAAGGAGGAGGCATGAAAGCTTATAACTTTACATTTATATTTTTATTATGTGCTAATATATGAAAAACAGATCTTATTTAACTAAAGGTTCAATAAACTCCCTTTTTTTTTTACTTTCTTTTAACATTTTATTGCAAACCGTAAAAGCCAAAAAGATATATGTTTTTATTGATTATTAGACTAAACATGTTCAACTTATTATGAAACAAGCTAAAATATCATGTAGCCTTTTTATTTAAAAAGCTCCAAACAAATAGAGGAAGAAAGAAAAAGAATCAAGAACAAACCTGAAAACAAAATAAAATAAAGAAATGCATGAACTTCAAAGAACTTTATTTCATAAAGATGAACATTGTTTGGCTCCTTAGAGCCTACATGATTTAGGTACTAATTACCTAATTTCTTTGCTACTGTTGAGAAGAACAAGCCTTTTCTTTTTCTTTCCTTTTCTAGCTAGCTAAACTATGGAGAGAGGAGAGAGCTCTAGGAATTTGTGTATATCTCGGGTTATCTGGTGGTGTTGTTGTATATATCTTTCCTTCTGAATTTGATGCTCTTATATAGGCTAGAGCAAGAGGTTTTAGGGTTTAGGCATGGGTCTATGCTGGCATGATCTTCACCTTTCAAATCCTTCATTTTGATTTAATGCTTCAGATCCTTTGCTTATGTATTAAGCCTTCATTTGCAGGTGCTCTGGCCAATAAGCAGCAGCCATGTTGGTCATTCATACATTGAATCTCATCTTGACCCTTCATGTATTTCACTCAAGGGCTTTGATTTTCCAGCCAAGGTGCATGCCTCCCCTCATGCATGGGAGGGAGATTCTTCTAATTTGTCATGTAGCATTGGCTCTAGGACAGGTGTGCAATGGGTTAATTTAGCTCAGAGGCGCCAGTTGCAGGATGGTGTGGTGTTCTTTAAGCTAAACCGGCCTTATCGTGGGCTATGGCTGTTTAATACCTTCTGGCCATTGAGAGAGCAACACAAGGACGGCACAATATAGCATTAACATGCCCTCCATGGCATCACATTCATTTCTTTGTTAATTTCCATTTCCGGATTGATTGAGTATCTCCTTTTGATGCCCGTCGGGTGTCATTTTCCAAATCAGGCAACACCCTTCAATGCACCTTCAATTAAAGGTTGCAGTGGTCACATGAAATCCCAACGACACCCTTTAAGGCTTCTGGAAGGTGCAATTACCTTCGGCTCATCTCAATTCAACCCACACCCGATAGTGAGTAAAAATCCAAATTCATTTTAGTGCCCTCTTCTTTTGCTAATTACACTAGCAGGGAGCATCGCAAGGGGGTTAAGAATGAATGTGTGTTATCAATTTGAGCTTTGCTATCACGAATAACAATTTCCCAGTTTCGGGTCGTGCCTTTCACCATTGCTTCCCTTCTTGTCAGTTGACCGAGAGGTAATTTTACTCACCTCCTAGCTTTCTCCTTACTGAGTCATGTAGAAACACAAGAGGAGCTCATGTGGTTCAGTCCAATTTCTCCTCCTCCCTTCTCCATTTGTCGGGTACCAGGAAGCTTAGATGCTTAGAGGTTGAAGAGAGGACTGACAGTCTCGGCCCACCTGTCGGCCTCGCTAAATAATGGGGAGCGGTTCCCTTTGTTATGTTCCATCCTTTGGGTATAGACGTTTCACCGTAGACCGCATATGGTTCTCTACTGGTTCAGTGCACTCCGAGTCCACGGGGAATGAAGGGTTCATTTTAGTTAAGGCGCTGGGGTTTAATTCCTTTCGGGTTTGTTTGAACATGGTTCATAGTAAACCGTTAGACCGACAGTTTGGCTCACAAGTTCAGTCTCAGTGAGCCGAGTCTATCTATTTCATGGTGTCAGCGCAATTGAACTTCTTTGGCTGACTGATGGGCCCATGTTGTAAGGTGCAGGTTCTGTACACCCAACTTGTACCCAGGGAAGTATGCTTAGTGCTATAGGTCCCCAGAGCCATGTGGCACCAATCAGAGGCCTCTGTTTTATAAATTTGATATCTTTCTAACCATTTTGAATTAGGAGATGGGCCATACATCAAAATTCATGATTATTTGAATAGCATTTAATCATGTATTTTGTCTAGCAAATTTCATTTCCTATTTTGTGGTATTGTGCCAAATTAAAGTATGATTAGACCTTTAATTGACCAATTTATTTAGTTGAGTGGTATTTTTGTCCAAACAACTATGGTTCTGACTTTTTAGGGTCAAACACTTGATTGTTCTTGATTTCAATTGCTTAGAAATAAATTGTTTGATCTTTATTGGTTTACCACTAGATGAATGCGCACATCTAGAAGGTATTTTAGCCCTTAAAAGTCTCTCAACCAAACTAAGTACATGAGGTAGGATTTGTGACCCGAAAGGTGAAACCAAGTAGTAACCGAAAGGCGAAAATTACTCCATATCGACAGATAGGAGTTACCTTTAGTATACCAAACAAGCAACTAGGTAATTCGGACCAACATACGAAAGTTGAGGTCTAGAACCCGACGAGGGCAGATATTGCAAATTCCATACCAAGTTAATGAACCAACAAACGACAGTTGAGGTTTAGAAACATTAGGTCTGGTCAGTAGAACCCTACACAAAGGAACAACACAAAGAAACAGTAGCTGCTGCATTTACTCTAAGTTGACACGGCCCGTGTAGGAAATGACACGGCCCCTGTACACTGATACGGACCGTGTAGGAAATGACACGGCCCGGACAACTTGAGGCAAAACTGAGATGAAGTCATAACCCTGGGAACGCTTTTTATTATTGATTAAAACCAGTTTAATCTTCTTTCTTGCACTCTATTTCTGCCATTGAATCTGTAGGAATTATAAACAACCAAAACCAACCTTTTCCAACTTCTAGTTTTTAATTAACTTAAGTAGAATCCGATTAAGACTTGAACCGTCCCTGTGATCGATACCCGATAATATACTACGTGCTAGGATTGTATACTTGCAGTCTGAACCAAAAGTGTATTTAAGGTTAAAAGGTACAGCTTGCTGTACTGAAACTTTGTACTATACCTTTTTGGGGTAACACCTTGCACAATCGGAAAAGCCACGATCAAGAGAGCCCTATGTGACTTGGGGGCTAGCGTGAGTCTCATGTCATGCACAATCTATGATCGAATGGGTGTAGGCGAGCTCAAGTCCACACGAATGATCCTGCAGCTGGCAGATTCTTCTGTTAGACTTCCACTCGGCATAGTGGAAGACGTGCCAGTGCAGGTTGGTAAGTTCTATATGCCAGCTGATTTTGTTGTCACGGAGATGGAAGAAGACAAAGAAGTCCCTATCATTCTGGGACGGCCTTTTTTGAGAACGGCTGGTGCAATCATTGATGTGCACAAAGGGACTCTCACACTGAACATCGGGAATGAGAAAGTCAGCTTCCAAATCGACCGAGCCATGAAATACCCTTATCAAGAATCCTGCTTTAGGATTTATGTGATCGAGGAGTGTTTAGCAGAATTGGCGGAAGAGAACTTTCTGGAGCAATTCAACAGCGCATTACGGTACCACAATAAATTTTTATCTGAAATGCAGGCTGAAACAAGCGAGTTGGAGTCAATTTGTGCAACAAAAGCATTATTTGACAATCTGGAGGGACCGACACACTGTCCGCATACATCACACACGGACCGTGCACCAGAGTCAGAGGAACTGGAAACCAAGGAGGCACACGGGGCGCACAAATCTCATACGGACACAGGTGCAGTACACGGACCGCACACTTCTCACACGGACCGAGCACCTGCCCAAACAAGTCTTGTCCTGTGATTATAAATGCAGATCTTAATCCTGATATGACCGCCAAGCTCTTGGAGAAGTTGAAAGTTCACAAAGGCGCGATCGGATACTCTATCAAGGACTTGAAAGGGATCGACCCAACCATCTGCACATACAGGATCTTGCTGGAAGATGATCACAAGCCATCTGTTGAACACCAGAGACGGCTCAACCCAAATCTGAAAGAGGTAGTAAAGAAAGAAATTTTAAAACTTCTTGAAGCAGGTATTATCTACCCGATTTCCGACAGCAAATGGGTGAGCCCTGTCCATGTGGTGCCAAAGAAAGGAGGAGCAACAATGGTGAAGAATGACAAGGATGAGCTGATCCAAACACGCGTTGTGACCAGCTGGAGGATGTGCATAGACTACCGAAAGCTCAACACAGCCACTCACAAGGATCACTTTCCATTGCCCTTTGTTGACCAACTCCTTGAAAGGCTTGCAAATCACTCTTACTTTTGATATCTTGATGGTTATTCTGGTTTTTTCCAAATTCCCATCCACTCACAGGACCAAGGAACCTTTACATGCCCATATGGTACCTATGCATACCGTAGGATGCCCTTTGGTCTTTGTAATGCACCAGCGACCTTTCAAAGAGCCATGATGGCTATCTTTTCTGATTTCATTGAAAAAGATGTCGAGATTTTTATGGATGACTTTTCTGTGTATGGTACTTCTTTTGATTCATGTTTATCTAACTTGTGTAAGATTTTGCAGAAATGCGAAGAAGTGAATCTTATTCTCAATTGGGAGAAATGTCACTTCATGGTCCAAGAAGGTGTTGTTCTAGGACATGTTGTCACTTCAAAGGGGATTGAAGTTGACAAAGCAAAGATAGAGGTGATAGAGAAGCTCGACATCCCAACAAATGTGAAGGGAGTTCGAAGCTTTCTAGGTCACGCGGGATTCTACCGCCGCTTCATCAAAGACTTTTCGAAAATAGCAAAACCACTGACCAATTTACTCATTAAATATTCTGACTTTGTTTTTACAGATGATTGTGTCAAGTCTTTTTGTAGTTTAAAGGAAGCTCTTATTTCAGCGCCTATCTTGCAGCCACCCGACTGGTTCTGCCATTCGAGCTCATGTGCGATGCGAGCGACTATGCAGTTGGGGCAGTTCTTGGGTAGAGGAAGGACAAGAAGCCATGCGCTATTTACTATGCTAGCAAGGTGCTAGACCCAGCCCAGATGAACTACACAACAACCGAGAAGGAGCTTCTCGCCATTATGTTTGCTCTTAACAAGTTTAGATCGTACTTGGTTGGCTCGAGAATAATTGTTTACACAGACCATGCCGCACTCAGGTATCTTTTAAATAAAAAGGATGCAAAACCTAGATTAATCAGATGGATTCTTCTTTTGCAGGAGTTCGATCTTGAAATTAGGGACAAGAAAGGAGTCAAAAACTCTGTGGCGGACTATCTATCCCGACTTCATTGGGAGGATAAGAGCACTGTCTATCTGCCAATCAATGACTCATTTCCTAACGAACAACTCCTATCCGTCTGCTCTCTGGACGCCCAGCATGCGGTCCTCACAAATCAGCACACGATCCGTGCACTGAAGCACACGGCCCGCACATCTTCACATACGGACCGTGTACTCTCCATCCAGACAGCCCCTTGGTATGCAGATTTCGCAAACTATCTTGCTTCCGAGGTATTGCCTGCCACAATGACCTACCAGCAGAGGAAGAAGTTCAAAACAGATGCCAAGTGCTACTTTTGGGAGGAGCCTTTCCTTTTCAAAGTTGGAGTCGATAGCATATTCCGACGCTGTGTTCCACATGAAGAGACGCGTTCCATTCTTGTACACTGCCACTCATCCGCTTACGGAGGACATGCCTCGTTCTCCAAGATAGCTGCTAAGGTCTTACAATCTGGTTTTTATTGGCCCTCTCTTTTCAAAGATGCAAGAGCCCTTGTTCTCGCTTGCGATCAGTGTCAGAGGACCGGGAACATAACCAAGCGCAGTGAGATGCCTCTCAACTCCATTATTGAGGTAGAAATTTTTTATGTTTGGGGCATTGATTTCATGGGACCATTCCCGTCATCTCGTGGGAATGAGTATATCTTGGTAGCAGTGGACTACGTGTCCAAGTGGGTTGAAGCAGTGGCGTGTCACAAAGCCGATTCAAATGCAGTGAAGCAGCTGTTCACGGAGATCATTTTCCCTCGCTTTGGAGTGCCTCAAGCCGTTATCAGTGACGGGGGCAAGCACTTCATCAATCGACAATTCGACAGTCTTCTGAGCCGACATGGGGTCATACATAAGGTATCTACCTCTTATTATAAGATCATTAATGTAGTGAGATGCACACACTAATTTACACACAAACGACAAACTACTAATGATTCCAGAATACAAAATCACTAAAATTTGTAGCGACTAATTAAAATTAATAAATTTTGTAGTGAATACGCTTCTTTGATTTAAAATTGAAAAAATTGAAAAAACAAAAACTGGGGGGAATTTGTGACGTTAAAATATTGACAACTGAACCCTCCTTTTAATTAAGGGAATATGCAATTCATTTAGAATCAAAGAAGCACAAATGTTGTGTACATGCAGCTAAAAGTACAAATGTTTTTATCAGCTTTTGATTCAAGCACCATGTGGAAATAAAAGAAATAATAGGTGACAATTCAGTTAAATTTAAATTTAATATTTCATAAAGAGTGTTTAGCTTTGAAATTTAATATTCAAGTTAAATAAACCTAGGGGACGGGCCACGTGTTGGCTAGCTGCCCTGCATGTTAATTGCATGCCATGCAAGTTAAATAAACCTAGGGGACTAGAGCTGTTAATGATCCGAGTTCGAGCGAGTTGGGATATGCTCGTGCTCAATTCACACTACTAGAATGGGATCTTTTTCCAAGGGCAGAAAATGGCTTCTTCCGAGGGCTGACCCACGGAACAAGCCCTGAAATTGGTTTTTCCGTGCGCCACCGTCGGAAAAAGGCCGTCGCAAAAGCCTTCGATGGAAATACCCAGTATTTCCGAGGGGGGCGTTGGAAATACTAATGTATGGCCTTTTCCATGTGCTTGCCCACGGAAAAACTATGCTCGGAAATACTTTTACATTCGATCCATGGACTTATTATTTCCAAGGGCAACGTCTGTGGGTCCCCCCATATTTATTCCAAGGCAAGCAAACATGGGCCCCACAGAGTATTTCCAAGGCTATCGAACGTGGGACCCATCGTAGTATTTCTGAGGGCAGAGTATGTGGGACCCACCGTAGTATTTCCGAGGGCAGATTATGTGGGACCCACCGTAGTATTTCCGAGGGCAGATTATATGGGACCCACCGTAGTATTTCCGAGGGCAGAGTGTGGGACCCACCGTAGTATTTCCATGGGCAGCATGTGGGACCCACCGTAGTATTTCCGAGGGCAGATTATGTGGGACCCACCGTAGTATTTCCGAGGGCAGATTATGTGGGACCCACCGTAGTATTTCCGAGGGCAGCATATGTGGGACCCACCGTAGTATTTCCGAGGGCAGCATGTGGGACCCACCGTAGTATTTCCGAGGGCAGCATGTGGGACCCACCGTAGTATTTCTGAGGGCAGAGTGTGGGACCCACCGTAGTATTTCCATGGGCAGCGTGTGGGACCCACAGTAGTATTTCCGAGGGCAGATTATGTGGAACCCAACGTTAGTATTTCCAAGGCCAGTTATCGTAGTACTTTTTCCAAGGATATACCCACGGAAATAACTTGAATGACATTGTAGCAGCATGCTTGCATCTACAATCCTCCCCGTACCAATCAGTTACAATACTCCCTGTACCAACCAGGTACTGTATCACCTTCCCAACTAAATCCCATTCAAACACATTCACATATAGAACAACACATCTTACAAATTAACACATCCTAAGTTAAAAAAATAAAATTAACACATCCTAAGAAGTAAATTAACACATCCTAAGTTTACCCCACAAATTAGGAGAAACTTTTAATAAGCATTAACATGACGTAGTCTTCATACATTGTACCAAAATATATGTGCAGGAAACATAACAACATCAGATCTATATTGCACTTACACTTCCAACTATACCAAAATATACCCACTATCACTACTAGTTAACCAAAATATACCATATTAGACCTATTACTATACCAAAATTTACATACTAGTAGTTAACCTAAATTCACAAGATAACTTACCCCAAGTTCATTCATTTGTTAGAACTAGTAAAACATATACGAAGAGCCAAAATATGCATTTTTCTGCACTAGAAGGGATGGTTCCCATTGTAGGAAGAATCCCCGCACCATTGGCCCATTGCAGCTTCATTTGTGGGTACGTCATCTATTCCAGCATTAGCTTGATTTCAGAGTGCTTGGAATACCTGATTGGCTGTATAGGAGAAGCATTACCCTATTTATATCACATGGAAAAGAAACAACATGTTATTGCTATGAATGTGTATTTTGCATAGTTTGTTTTGAGTCGGAAAAGGAGTCTAGTACCAACAACACCATCTACTAAGTAATATCATTATTGGGACCCCTAATTAACCATATAACACAGAAGCAGATTCATGTAATGGGAGAAAGTCAATTCCATTAGAACAAACTACTCCAAATTAACATATCAACTATATCTGCATCCATGCCGAGGTAACCCAAACTAAGATAGAAAGGATGTCAAAGAAAGGCTGTCCAAGAAAAAAGTAAAATTGACCATTACACCCTCTCTTTATCTTTATCCCTTCACTAGAAAGGCTGTCAAAGAAAAATGGCTTTTGCCTTGTTCTTATGTAGTTTACGATGAGATAAGAAAGCAAAGACATTTAAAAGATTAGTGCAAATAAAGGAGCAAAATAACTTTGCACTATAAGCTTTGGAATCACTCTAATCACACTGAATAAATGGATTTATGTAAAACTGAGGTAGAACTTATTACCCGGGAATTGCCCGTCTGCATGTGTGAATAGGGATGGCAAAAAAGCCCATTGGCCCGTCGGCCCGGCTATGCCTGCCTGGCCCAGCCCTTTACCCGGTCTGCCCAACACTGTAACAGGCCTGGCCTGGGCTTAAGCCAAAGCCCACAGGCAGCCCGTTGGGCCTATATTTTAATACAAACATATATTGAGTTTAGGGTTGCAGTAAGTTTTGATTGTGAGAGCCGTCCCCCACCCAATTTTGAACTTTTGCTCTGTCTCAGATAATCAGATCTCTCTTTCTTTCTTTTTGAAAATTTGGCAGCAGCTGCTTAGATCTCTCTTTCGCTCCTCTCACTTTCGCTCTCTTCAGTTCAGCACCCAGCGCCTGCGCCGCACCTCTCACTCTTCAGCACTCAGCGCCGCCGCACCTCTCACCCGCACCTCTCACCTCTCACCTCTCACCTCTCACCGCTCTTCAACACCCAGCGCCGCATCTCTCACCTCTCACGGTCTCACCCAGCGCCGCACCTCTCACTCTCTCTTTCGCTCCTCTCTCTTTTTGGTAAGCTCCCCCTTCCTCTCAATTTCTGGAATTTCTGTACTTAAAATTTCTGCTGTGAATCTCTCAACCATGGTTTTTCATGGTTTTCTGTACTAATTTAGAATTTCTGTTTTAAATCCCATGGTTAATTTTTTTGTTGGTACATGAATCTCTAGAATGCCTCTTTTATTTTTCTGCTGTGAATCTCTCAAGGAGAGCTAACCTTTCTCCCAACTTTTATGCACCAGTTGAAAACCAGCCTCAAAGAGACTATCGCCTTAGAGTGTAGAGCTATATGTTTCCTTCTAAACTTAGAATAAAGGTGCATTTGATTTAACTTCTGCCTTCTCATTGAGCTCTACTTTCTTACATTATAATTTATTTTAAATTTTTGTAGGAGACAGATGGTGGGATAAGTTCTTCCAAATATTGTTATATCAGTAATCAGTGGCTTTGATGCAACTAGGTACATCTCTTTATACAAATGCACAATTGTGTTTGCTGGTTCAATTTGGTAAAACTAATATAGTTTTTTTTTTTTTTTTTTTTTAATTGCAGCAAAAATTTGTAGTGAAGCTGTCACTTCATCAGGCCACGGTTGGTACTAGCTATAAGGTGTCCAATTAATGAATCCTCTTGACAGTTTTTACAAGTTCATACATATAAACTATCATAGATAAAAAAATTAGAACTTTGGTTTAATATCTGGTTCCAACTCGGTCGAAGGGTCGATCGACTTGGTTTTCTGTTATTTTTTGGGATTTGATGGTCCGACCTTGGTTTGCTTGTTTCTTGTACCAAAACTGGTACTGTACTGTTTGATTCTTTTAAGGTCTATTTAATTAGTTTGATTAAAATACCTATACACATATGCTTGTGTTATGTGAAGTAGTTCTGATCCATATATACCTATACACATATGCTTCTTTTCTTTATTAATGTTGCAACTATATCTGCTCAAGTCAACATAAATTTTCCATATTGTTTGCAATTGGGATTACACATTTTTTTTTAAAGTAAAATAAGCACCCTTATATATATATGACATTTTGTATATGTTTTGTAGGGTTCAAGAACCTTTGCCTTTGAGGTTAAGTCAAGTGGAGCTAAACCTAAGCCTAAGGTATTGCAAATTAAGAATCACTCAACCATATTGATTGCATTTAGAAAATTATATTTTAGTTATTTTACAATACTCTTGTCACTGTAATCTGTAATGCTAGTGTTGTATACAAAGGGGAAGTTAGTATATAGCCAATGTTATGTAGATTTTAGGGACCAGATTTTATTTATGTCATTCTGAAATTTAGGGACCAGATTTTATTCTGAAATTTAGGGACCATATTTTATTTATGTTTATTAAGCTATACCTTGAGACCAGATTTTGCCATTCACTATTTTGATCTTTATTTTCAATTTTCCTTTATATAAGGGTATGGTTCAAGCATGCTAATATTTTGTTCATGAATGCAATTTGGTCTAATACTACTCTTCTTATTGTAGGCAAAATGGCAACCCTATAGATATTATCATGGCAACCCCGCAAGAACCGACTAATCAAGAGGAAGCAACCTCTACTCCTGGAGAGGGCTCTGCTCCAACACCACCAGCAAGTGATGCTGCAAATGCAACTCCGGTAACAAGTGAGGCAACGGCATCAGGTGCTGCTACCGCAACACCGTCATCAAGTACCCCTAATCAGCCGGATGTTATTGATACATCCAAACTGAAATCTGAAGTGTGGGAGCATATGACAAAAAAGATGATTGGTAACAAGATGAGGGCGGTATGCAAGTACTGTAATAACGATCTTGCAGCAGGCACCAACAGTGGTACACGACATCTCAGAACCCATGTAGAGTCTTGTTTAAAGAAAAAACAACAAAAACTCCCTCAAGCTTTCCAAAAATTGTTAGTCACTAAAAAATTAGAGGGGAAAACTACCATATCAAATTATGAATTTGATCAAGGGATTTGTAGAAAAGATCTTGTGCAGATGGTAGTGTTGCACGAGCATCCTCTCTCGCTTGTTGACCAAATGTAATTCAAGATTTTTTGCAATAGCATGCAACCATTGTTCAAAATCCCAACCCGTAACACGGTGAGAAGTGATGTTCTTAAACTTTATAAGGATCGAACAAAGAGAGTCATGTGGCAATTAGAGCACAATGAAGGGAGAGTGGCAATTACAACTGACATGTGGGTCTTACTAGGTGGGTCTTTTTTGCACATGCGTTGTTGCGCACATATTTTGAACCTAATCGTAAAGGATGGGTTAGATGTAATTGGTCCAAGTTTAGAAAAAATTCGTGCTAGTTGTATATATTGGTCCTCTACTCCTAAAAAAATAGAAAAATTTGAAGAGACGGCACGGCAATGAAAAATCAGCTGTACCAAAAATTTATGCTATGATGTTAAAACACGATGGAATTCAACCTATAATATGTTAGAAATAGCCCTAACATATAAGGATGTTTTCCATCGTTTGAAAATACGTGATAAGCAATACAAAACCGTGCCGTCGGACGAAGATTGGGAGAATGCTAGAATTGTAAGTGAAAAATTAAAGATTTTTTACACTACAACAGAATTATTTTCCGGGACAAAATACACAACATCCAACCTTTATTTTTCAAACATTTATGAAATAAGATTGGCTTTGCGAAATTGGATGTTAGATTCTAACCTAACCATTGCGATTATGGCATCAAAAATGAATGAAAAATATGAGAAATATTGGGGTAACATACATAGTATCATGGGGGTTGCCACACTTTTGGATCCAAGGTCTAAGACGGTTCTCATAACTTATTACTATAAAAAGATTTATGGTAATAATTATGCGAGCGAAGTTGAAAAAGTTCTTGATTCGTGCCGTCGATTGTTTCGGGAGTATCAAAGAAGAGATTCGAATCAACAAGTTGCGGAACCAATCATAAGGGTAAAGAAACCAAAAATTGGTTTTCCAAAGGATTACAACATGTTTGCCGAAACTATGAAGAAGGATTACAACATGACTACGGAGTTGGAACTTTACTTAGAAGAAGGCTTGGTTCCAACTGACGACGACGACTTTGAAGTGCTCGAATGGTGGAAGTCTAATGGATCCAAATTTCGAACTTTGCGAAACATTGCTCGAGACATATATGCAATACCCGTTTCAACAGTTGCATCCGAATCAGCTTTTAGCATGGGCGGGCGAATAATTAGTCCACAAAGAAATAGACTTCATCCTCAACTTGTTGAAGCTCTAGCATGCGCACAAAATTGGTTAAGGGCTGATTTCGAAGGTATAATATCGTATAGTCTCAATTTTGTAGTATTTTAATTAAATATGCTCATATTTTCATTTAACTATGAGTTGTCTTTTTTTTTCAGATTTGGGAGAGGGTAATCCATTTAAGACATATTGTGATGATTTAGATGGAGATGGAGATGGAGATGGAGATGTAGATGCTGAGGTAACTCTTCTTCTTATTTTTTATTAATTGGATGTTATTAAAAAATTGGGTAAGTATAGATATATAACTCTTAGGGTAGCTGCTGATTGTAATTTTGTATATATACAGGGCAGCTGCTGCCTATTTTTTGCGTATATATAGCTGCTGCCTATTTTTGTATATATATAGCTGCTGCCTATTTCTTCTATTTTGTATATATATAGCTGCTGCCTATTTTTTGCTGCCTAATACAAAGGTTTAATTTATACAAAATAGAAGAAATTAATTTATATAACTTCCTGTATGAATTAATTATTGCAGATGAGAGCAATAGAAGAAGAAGAGGAGTAGTGGGTTCAATGCTTTGTTATTACCAATATTTGTGTAATTGTGTTAAATTTTTATTTTATCTTATTGTTAAATTATACTTTGTTGAATTATGAAAAACTATGTTGTTTGTTATGTTAAATTACATCTCGTTGTTGTTTTGCTATTAAATTAAACTTATTTGTGTGATTGTGTAATATTGCTTATTTGTGTAATTTGTGTAATTGTTGCTTATTTGTGTAATTGTGTAATTGTTATTAAATTAGACTTGCTGTAATAACAATTATGCATCATTTCTTTGTGTAATTGCTTATTTGTGTAATTGCTTCTGCCTTAATTGTCTCTTATTTTCTCGTCGTAAAAATTATCTTTACAGTTATACTTGTATTTGGAATTAATGCATACCAACAGGCTACAGTTTCTGGAAAAGAAAATAAAAAGTTGGAGAAATTCGGTCTCAAAAAATGAATTGGGCATGGCCGGGCCGGGCCGGGCCGGGTAAGGCAGCCCATGGGCACAGGCAGGCAGGCACGGGCAGGCCTGGGCCTGGAGGAAAAGCCTATGGGCAGGCCGGGCCTAGATTTTCAAGCCTGTTAGACTGGGCCAGGCAGGCGGGCCATTAATTTTTTA
The DNA here is from genome assembly GCA_025461045.1 of Carex parvula. Lineage (NCBI taxonomy): Eukaryota > Viridiplantae > Streptophyta > Magnoliopsida > Poales > Cyperaceae > Carex > Carex parvula. The sequence goes on along the minus strand of JAJGRW010001134.1, from coordinate 671,610 downwards.
CCGGCAGGCTAGGCCTGGGCTAGGCAAAATACCCGTAGGCTAGGCCCATTGCCATCCCTATGTGTGAAGCTACTTCCTGAGTTGGTTGAGTGGGACCTTGACCCTAAGGATTGAATAAGCAAGCACAAGTGTTATAACTTGGAGATGACAAAATCAGATCTGATTTGTAACATTTAATGGATATACTTAAGTCAAAATTGGGACCTGAAAATTAGGTAAATTTCCAGTAGAACCTTGCTGAATTCCTGAAATGTTTTCTTTAACCTAAGTTAAACAATGCCAAAGATCCAAATTTAGTATGACAATATATCTCAACAATAACGACAATAACAACAGTAGCAACTAAATTGCACCCAAATATGTTTTGAATGCAATTTTCAGCACATGCTTTCAGTTGCGACAAACAAGTATATCAGTGAGCTACATGCAATCATAGTGAGATATTAAAGTCTCATCACATCAAATAAATTAAGGGAATTAATTTAGCAATCAAGTTGGTGTTAATTACCGGTTGATTGGGCCCTTGTGCCCCAAACATCGAGAATAATTGGTTGATGCACATTTGATAAGATGCTAGTTCTTGTTACACCCAAAAAGGTATAGTAGAAAGTTTCAGTACAGCAAGCTGTACCTTTTAACCTTAAATACACTTTTGGTTCAGACTGCAAGTATACAATCCTAGCACGTAGTATATTGTCGGGTATCGATCACAGGGACGGTTCAAGTCTTAAGTTAATTAAAGACTAGAAGTTGGAAAAGGTTGGTTTTGGTTGTTTATAATTCCTACAGATTCAATAACAGAAATAAAGTGCAAGAAAGTAGATTAAACTGGTTTTAATCAATAATAAAAAGCGTTCCCAGGGTTATGACTTCATCTCAGTTTTGCCTCAAGCTGTCCTGTTCGGGCCGTGTCATTTCCTACACGGGCCGTGTCATTTTGCTACACTGTCTGTGTCAGCCTCGAGTAAATGCAGCAGCTACTGTTTCTTTGTGTTGTTCCTTTGTGTAGGGTTCTACTGACCAGACCTAATGTTTCTGAACCTCAACTGTCGTTTGTTGGTTCATCAACTTGGTATGGAATCTGCAATATATGCCCTCGTCGGGTTCTAGACCTCAACTTTCGTATGTTGGTCCGAATTACCTAGTTGCTTGATTGGTATACTAAAGGTCACTCCTATCTGTCGATAGGGAGTAATTTTTGCATTTCGGTTACTACTTGGTTTCCCCTTTCGGATCACAAATCCTACCTCATGTACTTAGTTTGGTTGAGAGACTTTTAAGGGCTAAAATACCTTCTAGATGTGGCCATTCATCTAGTGGTAAACCAATATAAATCAAACAATTCAATCTAAGCAATTAAAATACTACTCAATCAATCAAACACAAATTTCAATACAAAGATTCAATAACTAGCATGCAAGACAAAACATTCGATTACATCAAAACCCTAGAAACTAAAAAGTCTACTCAAACATAGTTCTAAAACAAATAAAAGAGATGATAGAGATAGTGCTCATGGCAGAATTCGAAGTAGTAAGAAGATCCGTCGCAAATCTCTCGATTTTCGCCTCTCTTCTTCTTCTCCAAGCCAAGTCGTCAAGCCCCAACCCTAGGTCTCTCCTCTCAGATCCAGAATGAGCCCCCTGTTGGACAGAGAGGCCCCCTTTAATGCCAATTCGCGACCTTCCTTCATTAGCCTTGTTTCCAGATTTTTGGATCTGTTTCCGGAAATGCTTGACACGGGCCGTGTCAAATCTGTCCGGCCCGTGTAACCTGTGTACTTAGCTCAAATTGTAGATCTTCTCGCAAGCTTTCCGAAAAGTGGTCATACACTCAAAACGGAGTTACGAGTCAAAAGTTATGACTGTTTTAAGTTTGGGTGCTGAAATTTCAGCATCATGTCTGTGGTCGAGTCGAGGTTGACACGGGCCGTGTAGAGACTTCAGAATTCCAGATTTCTCCTCGATTTCGCCCGAATCCTGCAAAATAAGAATAAACTTGCAGCAGTACCACATTCTAAAGATATTCAATGAAATACAACTGATTTAATAGATTTAAACACAGGTTTGGTACAGAAATTGGTCGGAATTATAGGTCAAATATCGAGACATCAGTTCTCTTTTCATCTCGGCCCTATCCTCAGCTTGACGGTGATTGCTGATGTCTAAGAGAGATTGTACTTCTATGCGAGAGAAGCTTGCCTGCACTCCATTGGTTGTCACTCCAGAAACAGTAACTGAAGATGCTGTGTGCTTGGGCCTGGATCGATTGGTTGCTCTTTGCACCTTCCCATCAACCATGCTTCCAAATCCTAGCACCCTACCATGGCTTGCTCCGCCAACAGCTAACATGAACATGGTGGTCTCGTCCATGTTAGCATGGGCCTCCTCAGCCATCATGTCATTCACCTTTTCCTATGAGTTGCACCATACGAGCAGTACAAAAAGATGTGTTGCACCATACGAGCACCATACTTAGGATGTGTTAAATTAATTAGGATGTCAACTAATTTAGGATGTTGCATAATTACTCTAGTACTTGTTAATTTTCTTTTTTATCTACTTGGGAATTTCTCATTTAACTTGGGATGTTTAACTTGGGTGATGTGTGTATTCTCTTTTTTTGGGTAATCCCACACTCAATTTTGGAAGCGTACAATCTGGGTACGCAATAAAAACATAACTGTATTTAGATAATATAAACCGATGGAAATACACCACTACCTTTCTTTCCAAACCGCTCGAACGCATCCCTGTCTAATTTCCAGTTGAAACGCTCTGCCCAGTCGCCCCATTTAAAATCCTGCCCTAACTGAGCTCGGAGGTCTCGGATCTCTCAACCCTCTTCCTGTTTAAGTCCAGGAGCTGTAAATCCAGGATCTCTCCACCCAGGCCGCAACTGAGCTCTTCCTCTTCCTCTCCTTGGAGCTCTAAGTCCAGGGGCTCTTCCTCCTCCTCTTTTTTTTAGCTCCAAGTCCAGAGGCTCTTGCTGTTCATCTGATTTGAGCTCTAATTCCAGGCGCTATTCCTCTCCTGTACAAAAGTAAGCTCTTGTTCCCTGTTAAGAATGAACATTGCATTATTGATTAATCAGCCCCTTTTCAGTTTTATCTCAGCTTGTGTTTGCTTGATTATTCAGCCACTGTGAAATTAAATGAACCAAAAAAATGAAAACACTGTGCTTGATTATCTTAGCTTGTGTTTTCTTGGAGATAGTCATTCAAATGAAAACACAGCCACTGTGCTTGATTAATTAGCCACTGACTCGAGAACCAAAAAATGAAAACATAGTCGTCTTGTGAAATTGTGTTTGAGGGATCATATAATTAACTCATACCTTATTTTATACAGATAGTCATTCAAATGGCCACTGATCGGGAATGGATGTACAAGTATAGTAGGAAAAGTATGGGTGGAATTCTTCACCCTACATTTGTGAATGGTGTGATCGAATTTATTGCACGAGCATTATCCATACCCTCCGTTGTGAGTGTCGACGATAGAGGTGTGCAATGTATGTCGTGTCCGTGTGAAAGATGTGACAACCTCTATAACAAAGATGTGCAAACCATAGAACTGCATCTTTTTCTCCATGGCTTTTGTAACCTATATGAAGTGTGGCACAAACACGGGGAGCCGCATCCAAATTCATTGAACAATTCGCCGCCTATGAACGCAGCCACTGATCCAATGGTTGACATGGTAAGGGATGCTGCTGGTCAAGAATTCGATTGGAATGAAGAGACACCTATGGGAGCGGCTAAAAAATTCTTCGACAACAACAAACCGGTTTGGAAAATTAACTCGACGGGTGAAATGGAATGCGAAAAACAAACCGTCTTGTCCGCGGTGACACAAGCCTTTGCTTTGAAGGCGAAACACCAAATTAGCCAAGCATGTTTCGATGGGATGATGGATCTACTTAAAAGCACGCTTCCTCCTAGTGAAGAACTGCCTAAAAATTTCTACCAAGCGAAACGTTTGGTCGAGGGATTGGGCATGGACCATAAGAAAATAGATGTATGTCCTAACTTCTGTATGCTATATTATAGTGATGCGAACAAGAAGAAGACCCGCTGTGATGTATGTGGCGAGCCAAGGTATAAGCCTCTTGGACCCAATAAGAAGGCAAAGCTCGTTCCACAAAAGCAACTTCGTTATCTCCCTATCACCCCACGATTGCAAAGGATGTACATGACCACAACATCTGCGAAGAATATGAGATGGCACAAGGAAGGTGTGCGTCAGAAAGCCCCGATGATGGTGAGGCTTGGAAGCATTTCGCTCGGAAACATTCCACCTTTACAGAAGAGCTAAGAAATGTGTGGTTGGGGCTAACAACGGATGGGTTCATGCCATTTAACTCGAGTGCAGCTTTGTATAACCTACCACCTGGGATGATAATGAAAGAAGATAGCATGTTCCTCGCGCTAGTCATCCAGGGACCAAAGCATCCGGGTCGGGGCATTGACATACTCGTTGAACCTTTGATCGATGAATTGAAACATTTGTGGTTAAATGGATAAATGACATGGGATGGGTATAAAAGAGAGAACTTCAAGATGCATGCACAACTTCTTTGGACGGTTAGTGATTACCCGGCTTATGAGATGCTGTGTGGGTGGGGTACAAAAGGCAAATTAGCGTGTTATTATTGCATGGAGAAGACAAAGGCCTTTCAACTCGCGCATGATGGAAAAGCAAGTTGGTTCGATTGTACAAGGTGCTTCCTTCCTCCTGATCACGCATTCCGTCGAGATAGGAAGAATTTCAAAAAAGGTAGAGTTGAGAATGATCCCCCACCACCGAGATTGACGGGAGAGCAGCTGCTTGATATAGTGAGTTTGATCCCAGATATTAAATGGGGTAAAGAGGGAGGATTACAACAAATTTTATGGTACAACCCATCATTGGCAGAAAAAAAGTATTTTTTGGAGTTTACTCTATTGGAAAGATAATTTGTTGCAACACAATTTGGATATGATGCATTTGAAGAAGAATTTCACAGAAAATTTGCTATACACGCTGTTAAACATAGGTGGCAGAACCAAGGATAATGAAAAAGCCAGGAAAAATTTGGCTCTTTATTGTGATCGCCCCGCCCAACACCTAACTCCCTCGGATGGTAACCCGGGAAAGCTAAAAAAACCAAATGCACCCTTCGCACTCTTTTCAAATGATAAGTGGATTGTTTTAACATGGCTCAAGGAGGTAGTAAGGTTCCCTGATGGCTACGCATCCAATTGGTCAAGGATGGTTAACCTAACCACAAGCAGCTTCACTGGGCTTAAAAGTCATGATTTACACGTGTTCATGGAGCGCCTCCTCCCCGTCGCATTCCAAGACTTTGTCCCGGATCCTGTATGGGATGTTCTATGTGAGATTTCAGCATTCTTTAGAGAGATTTGTGCCAAGGAACTTGATCCAGTGAGGGTCGCAGAATTAGAGAAAGATATTGTCGTCACAATGTGCAAGATGGAAAAACATATTTCCCCCCTGTTTCTTTGATTCAATGGAGCATCTTGTGCTGCATGTAGCATACGAGGCTAGAATGGGCGGGCCAGTAGGGTTCCGATGGATGTATCCATGTGAGAGGTGTGTTGTGCTTTGGATTTTGGTTTTAAATTTTACTTAAAAGCACACTAAGCTTACAACTAACACTAAACTGTTGTTGCAATTACAGGCGTAACAAAGAACAAAGGATGAGAGTCACGAACAAAGCACGTGTTGAGGGTTCAATCGTGGAGGCTACAATTGCCAAAGAAATTGATACATTTTCTGCACACTACTTTGCAGAGAAAGACAAGATTAGCCAAGAAGGAGTTGGAACAAGTAACCCTTCGGCGGGACTACTTTCTATATTCGACAATGCGGGCCGTTCCATTGGCAAAGAAAGACGAAAGCCTCTCGGTGACAAGGATTGGGATGCGGCACACACTTATGTCATCCTCAACTGTCCTTAGATTTGGACAATCTTATAAATATCCTTTTGATGTTTTCAAATTAAAGTACATACTCTAAAACATATCAAAACCTCATGTTTGAACATATTCTAATGTGCAGAGAGTTTGATACATGCATGCTCAACAATGGGGTGGCCACAAGCCCACAAGATTTGCCAAAAGTCCGTCAAGATGGTTTTGCACCTTGGTTACGCAAAAAGGTAATAAATTCTCGTGATGAAGACGATTACTACATACGAATGGCAGGAGTCAGGCCAAGCAAACAAGCGTACTTCTACGATGGGTACAAAGTCAACGGGTATCGATTTCACACAGAATCATCTGGAGAAAACAAGTTAACTCAAAGTAGCGGTGTTTGCATAAAAGGAGAGTGGGATGCAAATAGCGAACAAATCGACTACTATGGAGTTCTCCAAGACGTCATTGAGCTAGAGTATGATGCCCACAAGGTAGTTCTCTTTACGTGTGATTGGTTTGACATAATAAACGGTGTAAAAGTGGACCGCAAACATGGCATTGTTGAGGTCAAGCATACTTCTCGCCTTGCAAATTACGAGCCTTTTGTATTAGCGGCTCAAGCAACCCAAGTGTGCTACCTACCTTATGCATCACAAAAGGCCGAAAGACGCCCATGGTGGGTGGCAATCAAAACAAGCCCGAAGTCGAGGTTTCGTGTCGAGGACGACGATGCAAACCTCGAATTTTACCAAGAGGAAAGACCAAATAATCCAATTGAGCCAACTATTGGACAAGACTTTGATTGGGATGATATGCTCCAACGAGAAGACGAGTTCGAGCTAGTGAACGAAATGACAAACCTTCCACCGACAACATCAAATGAACCGCCAAGTTTGGCAAGGGATGAAAACAACATAGAGGAGGGTGAGGAAGAGCATGACATGGAGCAAGATGATGAAGACATGGATGATTCCGATGAAGAGTATTAATTGGTAAGTGTTTTGACATATGTGTTACTTTTTGCATTTCAAATTACTTTACATTTTACTATCCAGTAATGCATTTTGGTCAAATGCATTTTCTAACATTTTCCTTTTTTTTTTTTTTGTAACAAGTTTTTACACAAGATTCATTCAAAGGGAGATCTTAGTCATTCATTCCTCCGTGAATATGTTTTGTACCCAAATTAAATAAATTGGCTTAGTCCAAAGGGCAAAATTTATGTTCTCAATTAAATATTTCGTTTTAACTATCTCTATTAAATACTGCTTGCTACTGTAATTTAGTTTTGGCCAACACTCAAAGAGAAATCTCAAATAAACAGAAATGTTCCTGTCTCTAGGAACAAAACATTTCCGACGGTAGCCTCATGGAAATACTACGACTAATCAAAAAATAATATTAACTGGATCAGTAAAACATTTCCATGGGCATAGTGGTCCAGTATTTCCATGAGCCTTCACTATAAAATTATATAAACAGAATAACCAAAATATTTCCAAGGGTAGCTCATGGAAATAATATGTCTTTCTACTTCTAACTTATTTCCAAGGGCAAGAGGTGAGTTATTTCCATGGGCTATCAATAAAATATCGTATTTGGTATGTTTGGCGGGTCATGGGTCATACAAAAACATTTTCAAAGGCTAATAGTTAACATTTCCATGGGCCGACAGCTGGGATTTCCATGAGCTACTAGTTCCGTCGGCCTGCCGTTGGTAATTATTAAGTGTGTTAGAAAACGCGATTTTATTTCCGTAAGCCATTCCTACCTTCGGAAATAACATAGACTGCCCTTGGAAAATCCGAAAATTCTAGTAGTGTCATTAAGTTAATGAGTAAGTTAACTCGAGTTAAGAAGACGATACTGAGTTGACAACTGTGTTTGTGCTCAACTCGTTAAATGCTCGAGTTGACTCATGCTCGTTAAGCGATTCGTTAAGAAATCAAGCCTATAAGCAATTTTGAATTTTGTTTCGAGTTTTTTGTTTCATAACTAGACAAACTGATAAGTGATAGCTAATACTTCACGTAAAAAATATTGGCATACTGACATGTCGAGTTGCACAACTAGACTCAAGCATCACAAATTATTAGTTAATTAATTTTCAACTGTCTTATAGGTACCCAAATAAACAAAATATTTGCATATTGTTTGAAATTTGTCTTAATGTTGCCGCTTTCTACATAATTAATGAATAATTGCACCAAATAAATTGGGAACATGTCGACATCCTCCGGCTTCAGCCCGTCAGGTAGCTTCCAATCAAAGTGCAGCAACAGACTTGCTAGAACCTCGTCCACCACAGTCACGCCCAATTTAAGTCAATAAAATGCATTTCAAACCTCTCCGGTTTGAATTCATCTGGATCGATCGTTCCGGCCAGTAGTCAGGGTTTCTTCGATCCCAGAGCCCCATGTGGGCCCCAGAGAGAATTGTCAATTGTGTGGCCAAGTACCAGCTGGCAATTAACTCTCCTTTCATAGTTTCATTAGCACTTCTTGCAGCTTGTCTTATCTCAAAATTAATCTTAATGTGGATGCGTTTTCTAATTAAATCACTATTATGTGTATTAATTCTAATATAAGCTAGTCAGCTGTTGAATACAGTACTATAATAGAAAAATGTAAGAATTGAATCTGTTGTTTAATAAGTTTCTCGATCGATCGTTCTTCCTTGTATCAGAGGCTTTAATTTAATTGTTACTGCCACAGCCGGAGCATGCATATGTAGGTCGGTCTTAGGTCTTGGGTCTTGATGTTATACAAGGATAATTAATGTCTATTTTAAATGGTTTTCGATATTTAAAATTTACTGAATTCGCATCTCCTGAGATATCTCAAATTTTGAGTAATTGCCTACAAGCTTCAAATGACAAAAAAAAAAAAAGAATATATCATTCTTACACATTTTAACATTAATAACAAGATGTCATTTGTATTATTGATTTAAAATTACGAATGTAGCTGTACAAATACTGCTTTGATCATTTAGATTGTGAATTGCTCATTTTTCTTTCCACTTGCATGTTCTTTGGTTTGGTCATGCTATTCGGTTATATAAGACTTCACGAATAAGAAAATGTATCAGAATTAAAAGTTTATTCTTGTCATCTAATTATTTTCTAGATCAGTTAATGTACTGTGAGATTATAAGCCTACAAATTCACTATCCCCTTGATTGGCTCTCTTTTTCTTTCTCATGTCCTTCCAAAAATACATCTTGCATTAACATCCTTCTTACTTTTTAAAGGTAGTGTTCCAATGAAACTGGCTTGAGTAGTACTGAGTGCTTTGTTTGATGAATTAATAAATAAAGAAATCATCTTATGATTTTCTCTGTCACAAGGCTGAGTTCTATCTTAATTTCTTCTTTGAAATGATAATGCAAGGAGAATAAATAATTGAAGGGCAATTTTGGATGACACAGAAAAATGGAGTTTCCAATGAGCATACGCAACTTGCACGTACCATTCACCTTGCCAACTAGCTCTTCCTTTTTTTAAATGGTCAGGACACCATAACATACCGCAGCCGCCCCAGTTAGCATATTAAACTTGCACTCAACCCTGGCCTCGGCGATGCTCGATGCTATTCGCTTGGTGGCACACCGCATACACCACCTCCTGTTGCTACTATGACCACTCGTCTTCTTTCCTCATCCTCTTCACGTCTTCTCAATTACAGCACAGGCTGAGCAACTCACAAGTTGTTCCTCTCCTATGTTTTGGAGCCATGGATTGACAACTGCCTTGCTGAATTTGTCAATGTCTCTATCCATGATTTCTTACAAATTGGCAATCACAGCTGGGGACCCTGCCAAGAGGTACGACAGAGGGACGCCTTCAGGCGCGTAACTCCCTCGACATTTGAGCATGCCACAGCTACATCCCATCAGGAGAACCGCCGCATGGATCTCCAGCTTTTCAATGTCATCTGTGGAGATGTAATTTGTCCCTGAGACGAGCATTCCAAAAGGCACATTTTGTTCATTAGTTTTATTTTATGAAATTAGGCCTCCTATATGATTACAAATATGAAGAGGATAAGGGTAATAGACTAATATGGACTAACCATTTCCATGGCCAAAGTAAAAAAACATGTCATGATTCCTTAAAACCAAACCCAATTCTTCACTCGCTTGAGCAACTCCGGTTGTTCCCTGTTTACAATTCGAAACACCAAATGGAAATAATATAGCACAAATTGCAGACAAAGGGAAGCTATAACAGTATAGTCAGAATTGCCGATAAAAGAATGTTTTAGCTACCTTGAAGTTTAGTTCTTCTAACCACGGCTTCAAGCAGTCTGTTATTGAGATCCCCACCAGGGTTTAGTAAGTAATAGGTGTCAAAGGGATCCACCTTGGGAAAATAAGAACTACTGGATAAATGTTCTTCCCTTTCTTTCTCTTTGTGCCTCTGGTAATTTCTATCCAGGGTTATGAAGATACTTCCTATTGATGGCATTCGGTACACCTCCTGCCTTCTCAACCTAGGTAAACTCTCCCATGGTAACATCTTCAAAGTATAAATTACAATATTGTAAATATAATTAGAACAAAATACAATATAGTTTATCTGAAAGAAAAAAAAAACAATTTTAATGGAAAGTGAGATTATATTACTGAGTCAAATTCTGACCTGCACATCTGTATCCAGCACAAAAATCACTGGCTCTCTATTAACCGGCATGGGCACGCAGAATGCATCTTCTAATATTTTGACAATGGACTTAGGTACTTCAGAACCTAAATCACGATATGCCGAGAAAGCACTAAATCTATCTTCCCCATATAACCCTCCATGCCCAAATGAGCCTCCATATGAGATCAGCTGGGAGACGCATGCTTTGGCATCCACCAATGACTCACTACCACCTAGGATAACTTTTACCAAGCTAGGATTCACCTCTGATTTGATCAGTGACTTCAGATGATTTATTAAGGTAGGGAATAATAATTCTTTATTTTGGTTATTTATTGGATATCCCTTCAGCAAACAGCCCCATGGACCAAACCATGATTCATCAATATTTCTGACAAAGGCAAAAATATACAGCATGTAAGTTCTCGAAAAAAGAAATCAGTCAATGAAATTTGTGAACAAAATAATAGAGAGAAAGATTGACAATACTACCTAAACAAGAAACCTAGACAACTGTTGATCTCTGTTCTCCATGTCCAATAATGTTGGTTAACAGTCACATGGGGTGACAGGGAATTTGCTTTCATGTGCAGCTTAAAAGATGGGGCGACATGGTCCAGTACAGTGTGGCCCCACGGCTAGGCCATTCCTCAGTTTGTTGTATCTCACCAATGATCTGTTTGCAAGTTTCTATTATAACGTGTTGCTCTGTCGAAAAATCGCCACAGTAAAGTAAGAAAAGACAACAGATTCATCACACTAATGCATATGATAGGAACATCAGGTAGGTTTTTAAAGAAGCATCCGACATGCTCTTCAAGCAGGCTGATATTTTCAAATGGAAACCTGAAAGGGAGAGGATCAATATCCAAAATTAAAAACAGAATAAAATAAGAGGATATTGTTTCACTAAGCATTACATTATCTTATTCACTCGTCATATTGGTTTCAGATCCCGTTTGTTACAGGGACTACTGATTTATTGTATCACGATTAAAATATTAGTACTAGTGAAAATTTCATCTTCTGGCACGCAGCACATGGATGTATCAATACATAATTCCTATCTATAAGGGCAAGCATAATTATGCCTGCTTAAGTAGACAACTACAGACATTCATGCTAATTAGGTCCTTATTGGGTTGGGTGTACTTCATATCGGTTTATCCCCAAATTGAATGATAGAAGCTACTGACTATTATCACAGGACTTGTGAGGAAGTAGCACGATTCCATTCAGATTTTTGAAGTTTTGATGTACCTTAAAAACTTGGAGTTATTACTGTAGGTCTCATCCGTGGCTCCAGCCATGACCTATAGCATGACAATAGATAGTTAATGGTATAGCACTGTTTGGAAATGAAGCAAACAAAAGAAGCAAAGAAACAATGAGAATCTAACATTTGGAGGAATCTTGTTCATTGCACACTGGTAAAGGGAGTCCAAAGAAGTGCTGATAGAGGTGCTGATAGAGGCTTGATGAAAGTAAGAAGTCCAATGGTTGAGCGAGAGAGATTTTTCACGATGTAAAGGCAAAGGAATAGAGCGATCCACAGTTGAAAGTATCAAGGTAGATGCAAGGAGCCTGCTCACCTGTAATGGTCAATCTCAATATATTTAGTGCCGAAAATATAATGAAAATTTGGCAGAGCAATAAATGAAAAATGGAAGCTAATAGGACCTTTTGCAGAAGCAAAGGGAACTCTCGAGAAAATATAAAGGCTCTCAACAACCAAGTCAGTACATCTCGCCTCTGGAAATTTGCAAGGGTATAACATGGATCCCTGTACATAACAAAAATGAACCAGTAACAACACAAATCACCAATAAATATTATCAAAATAACCAAGAAATAATGAAAAAAAATAAGATTCTTAGATCAATTAAACCTGTATTGATCAGAAAGACCGTACTTTAACATAAAGTGGCTCATGTTATACAAAAGCAGTGCACGGTTAATAGAGAGAGCCTTCCAGTGCTCATCTGTTATCAATTCCATTAGTTCATGCACATGAACTTCTGAGGAGTTAGCTCCAGGAGATTTAGAAAACAAAAGAAAGATGCACTTCCGATATAGGCTGTGTATGTAATGCACATTAGACTTTTCACCTTGAGCCCCAAGTGTTCTTGCTGTTTAAGAAACCAAATATGTTAATAATATGCTAAATAAAAAAAAATAATGCATACAAAATTGCTAGAGATAACCAAAAAGAAAAAGGTTTTCAACCTCTGTAAAGAAAATAAAATTGCATATTCTTGAATGAATGGTACATATCAAGTTCGCTCCTACCCTTCATATTATTCCTCTTTATTTAGAATTTCACATAAAGTAGAATAACATACCAACTGAATTATTTCAGAAGTTCACATAGCAGTAGAAGAACATACCGATTTTCTGTTGCAACAAGAGAAGAAAACTACTGCGCCGAAACTCAACACCAAGACGTGACAAGTTTGTTAGAGATCCAGATTCAAGAGCTATGTTCATTTGACAGGCCCAGCATACTATCTTATAAGATGAAACATCTCCATTACATTTTGGGCTAGGTTTCTTTCCCATCTTTTTCGAATTATTGAATTCAGTTGCAGGTTCCTCTTTTGTTTTAGTAACAGTGGATGTTTTGCAAGACCTAGCCCAGGTTGTTCGCATCAGCTTTTTGGTGTCTGAATTAGAGGCTTTCTTATTCAAAAGCATACAACATTTGCATGTGGAATTAAGTTGCTTGTTTGTTTCAGCTTCTTCCTTCTTGGGAAATTCTAATTCATGGTGATCAAGCTTATCAAAAGCTGATTGGTACGTGCATAAAGCGTCTTCTAGAGATCTGTTTTTGAAACGGCTACGTAATAGATCTCCCAATTGAAGATTGACTGTGGTTTCTAGAAACATCTTGCAGTTTTTGCAAGAAAGTGCTAGTTCACTCTCCTCAAGAAGCTTTTGGGCCCTTCTTAATTCACTGTCAGCCATGTCCCATAGTTGCTGATTACGATATAGTTGACCTGAAATAGAATTGACTTATTCTTCTTCTTTGCAATGAAAACTAGATCTAATACTACAAACAAATTTAACCCCCAATTAGTTCAGCTATGATGAGCCAATTACTAATCAAGGGAAGTTGGCAGTGATCATATTTTTCCTTACCTAGATGATGCAAAAATTATTTCAAAAGAATGCAACACATGAAGATCAGACATCTCTTTTCCTGTCTGAAACATAGATTCAGCTTTAGCACCATTGCCAATTGATTCATAGATACTCCCCACCTGGGCATAACCAAAAATGAGACAAAGCCATCAAAACAAAAAAAATAATAAATGGAGCAATAGAAATACAATGTAGTGTACCTGAAAAGTGCTTTCAAGATAGAATCTGAGCACAATCCAACGTGAGAGAAAGGAATCCATTATTGTGTCTGCTCTAGTAAAATAAGGCCATGTTTCAGTTGATACTGAATCTCTTCTTTTGAGGGGTACATCAGGCTTTTTAGGAGAAAACTCGAACTTCCTATGTAGGAGAGTTTTGCACAGATTTAAGACCTCTTTTGCATAAGACAGAGCCTTAAAGAAAGGTCAAACAAACTTTAATCAAGTGCTTTTTCATAAAAACAAATTTACATAACAGTAGGTACAATTGAAGATTACCTCAAACAGTTTGCCTTCTGACAAAAGCCTCTGTGATAAATCATAATACAAGTACCCAGCAATGAAAACTGACCGGCTTGGTTGTTTAGGCTGCATATTCAATTATAGAAACATCAGATTAGCAAAAGATAGAAGGAATGTGAAATTAAGGAACAAGTCTAGATTGGTATTGAGCTTACATCAGAAATTAGAGAAGAGGCTATTTGTATAATTTCCTTGATTCCAATTTTGCACTGTAATGATTTTTCCAAGGCTTTTTCCTTCACTTCTGGGAAAACTAGGCAATTTAGCAACAAGCTCTGAGCAAACATGCTTAGGCACAATACTGGCCCTGTATTGAAAAGTGAAGAAACAAAATACTTAAGCTCTATAGGGGAAACCCACTCGCTTGATAGTACTATTCTGATGGAGTCGCAACATTTCTGGAATAGAAAGAGGAAAGAGCTTAGCAATATATTACAACAGACAATTTCACAATTGACAGTTCAGCGAGGCAGAGTTGCAGTACAATCATTTTTGCATCCATACTGCTGGACCTGTGTGCATGATGACCAATGATCTGAATCAGATATGAAATATGGGGTACAAAATCATAAATATAATCACCTCATATGGTATGTCAGAGAAGAAGCAAATTCTGAACCCAGAAACTAATGATCCCATCAGCAGTTCACGTTTTCTATCTGTTCTTTCTTTATCTACCTCGTTCCTGTTAGTGGCCCTGGCAAATAAAAGCGACATCATTAGTAGAAAAGCTAAAAATAATCAGATATTGCTCTAAAGATAACTATTACATCTAATATAACATAGTTTAAGTACCTCAATTGATGAGTAGTATAATAATGCCCAATCATACAAGTACACTACTGTACCGTCATTCAATTTGTGCCGGTCATGACATACTCTTGACAAAGAGTAGAAATTACAACCTGTGAGGTTCAATGTGACTCAACTTCTGGCTCAATTTAACAGTACCAAGTGGTACCGCACTGTGGTGAAGGAAAAAGCGATATAAACTAAAACATGCCAAACCGACAGATCAAAATGGCAAACGACAAAAAAAAAAATATGCAAAATGAGAGGAAGAAAAAAAGTACAAGACTGAGAACTTGGCTCCTAAATACTATAGCAGAGATGCATTTAGGTAAGTAAAACTGTACCCCTAGATCTTACCTAAAGGCATTAATGGCAGAACAGCAGAATTCCTGTAGCACTCTGGAAATGTTGCTCCAATTAGAAGAATTAGGGAAATCTTTTCCCTCAGAACAGAAGTAACTCCATCCAGCCATCACACAAGGTAGCAGCACCCGACAAAAAAATCCGAGCGCATCTGAATATGCCAGGAACAAGCCTGAAACATTTCCATCTCCTCCTTCTCAGAAAAATAACTTGATAGGTTTTCTACTGATGCTATTAGGCTTTGAAAAACTTTTTGGCTGCGAAGGATTGTTCCATAAGAAGATATATGACAAGTAATGTTCAACTAGAAACTAACAAAGAGGCCTTTAACACAATTTCAGTATAAAATCACGAGCTTGTCGTTAGCAAAAGATGCTCTTTTTAGTTTTTAGTTTTTTACACTGAATTTCAAGTTAATTGAAAGAAGCAGAGTGTACCTTGCATTCACATAGAGATAGTTCTAGGGTTATTCTTAGCACCTCAAGGAAGATTGAAGGGCCATCATCCCAATTTAGGTCAACACAAGAACAGATCTTCCGAGCATTCTGAAACAATTATCAAATAATGCAGTTTGTCAAACCAAATTTCCCCGAAACAGGTGCAAAATATGCCAGAGTTATAATTAACATTCTAACGAGTTGAGAATGATGCACAGGTAACAGACCAGATTTGCCCAGGTTGTTGCCAGTAAAACCAAAATGCTATAACAGAACACTAAGATCATGAAAAGTTGACATCAAATTAAAAATTGGTACAGGTTCTACTTTGGCTGGTATCTCCTAATATCATCAGGATGAATGCAAATGTTTCAATGAAATAGCCATGGTAAAAGTTATCTTATAAACTTACAATTGTAAAGTCATTAAAAGAGCAGCTTGCACGCTCCCTTAACAAGGTTATGCAAAATCTACTGACAAGGTCATGGTCAAATGATCTACATTCACTGGTAAGAAAAACTGCACATTTGTACAATGGTCTCAAAAAACTTAAGCGTTTCCTTTTAGCAGCCTGATGATCCAATAACCTACATGAGATACCATTTTCTAATTAGAAAAGGAATGGGAGACCGAGACTATTTTTATGAAATACAGATGCGGAAACTTCAAATTGGCATAGAATGATAAACAACAGAATGTTGTTTTGCTACATGCAAAATGATAAAGAGCAGTAATTTTGGGAGAATAGACTACTTTACCGCATCGAAGGCTGCACTTGCTCGACAAGTGCCATAATCCTCAAATAAACCTCTGGTCTTTTTGATCTTCTGTTAATTGCACAATCGCAGAGAGAATGACTAATTTGTTAGCACCAACTCTAGTTTCGCTTCCAGAAGAGGTAACAGGGGACAGAAGCAATCAAGTAGGAGCAAGTAGATGTCCAGGAGTTCATTATCTCGCTCCTAAACTAGATCCCTTTTGCGGAGGAGAGCAGGGAGGAGGTTAAGCGCTTTGTTCAGAAAAGGTTCAAAATTTATGGTGATGTAGGGGATTGCGAATCGTAAAACGGCTGGAGGTAAGAAGAGAAGCGAGAGTAAAGGTCGCGATCGGTGCCTTGCTGGAGGCTCGTTAGAAGAGAAGAGGCCGTGGTCGCCATTTTTGCGCCAGGCCAAAGCACCCTCCAAAAAAATGGGCTTGGAAGGCGGGAACACACGGCGGTATTTCAATGAATATGAATGAACGGTTGAGGTTGGAATTGCAGGGAGCCTGCAATCCTTTCTTTGGGATTGGAAAGGGTTTGGAAGATATGCCTAGCATCTCCATCGGCTTGCAAATACAATTGCAAAGTCCGATGTGGCTCCGACATGGCAATTGCAGCGTCTCTTTCAGCGATGCAGATATCCTTGCGATTATGAAAGCTTTCAATTTATGAAAGCTTTCATTTCGCTTTCATTTCGCTGATATCGCTGACTCAAATTTGCGATTTCATAGCTCCGTCTGAATCGATCGAGCCCATCAATCGAGCTGAAGGTTCTTTTCATTTCCCGATTCCTTCTCTCCCCAATCTCTCTCTCTCTCTCTCTCGCTCTCTCGCACGCGCGCGCGCGCTCTTCTCACAGAATGGAATTGTTGGACTCGGTCGCTGACCTGAGAGAGGCGCAAGAACTAGAAGGTCATGCGGATCGGGTATGGAGTCTCGCTTGGAACCCGGCTCCGCACAACTGCGATGGTGCATCCACTATGCTGGCCTCCTCTTGTTCTATGATGTTTATTTTATTTTGCGTTTTGTTCAAATTTTTATTATTCGATGATGTTTATGTGCTATGATGAACAGTCAGAATATCATATTGGAATGTGAGACCTTGCATAATGAATTTATCAATTTTTTAAATTTTGAGAAAATGTGAAATTGTAATTTGAATTACAAGGCTGTGGGTTACCGTGAGGGATCTGGTATGGTTTGACTTTAATTTTTTCATTTTGAGAAAAAGGGATCAGATGAGAGATCAGAAAGAGAGTGAGCGACAAAAGTGTGAGCGAACTGGAGACGGAAAGAGAGTCGTGGGAAAATAATGAAAGGTCCTTGATACTTTAAGATCCGTGTATTGCAATTATTATTATTTCACCAATGAAACTGTTTTGCAATTAACCCGTCCCTTCTCCTTGACAGCTGTCTTTGCAATTGCAGCGTTGGAGATGCTCTGCCTTGGCGTGACCGACGTGTCCGGTGCCTATTCGGGGAAAGCCCGGGGGCCCGGTATTATTTGAGCTTTGAGATTCGTACAAAGCGTTCTTATGCCGCACGAATTCAGGATTGTATTAATTAATAGACGACGTTAACTTCTCTCTGTTAGGAAATAAAAGACTAAATTGGCAAGACAGACGGGTCTGGTAGAAATTTCCTCCATTAATGCTCTTTATCTCTCAATAATTCATTTCAAAATAAAAAAATAGAGAGGGAGATATTGTTTCCTTTTCTGTCTAACGGAGCATCAATTAACAAAATTCTGATTAGATTTTATCACACACACACTGACACACAGTCTAAAAAGACTTTGGATACCAATTCAGTCCAAATGCTTCGGACAAGCTCTAAACCATTTGGGAAAAATAAAATAAAGCTCTGTTCCAATTAATTCGAAATATTCACCACATTGCCGCCCAATTTTTAGACTGTTCCAATTAAATAAGACTCATGCTCTGGTTAATTCGGTACATTGCTTTTCCACGAAGTGGAATAAATGATTTAATTTTGTCATCTAAAATTTCAAAGAAAAAGCCTTCATAAAGCAAGCCAATACAAATTGCATTTGCAAAATCTCCTCCTTCACATTTGGTGCACAGAGAAAAAACAAAGTCTTCTTTGTTTTATATCTGAGCATTGAACAGAGAATTATTATCTACAGGTAAATTTGAGTTACTTCAAACCTCGGGGCCTATTGGACCGGATTCTGATCGGACGGTTCGAATCCAAACTCACAATTTGAGTTACTTCAGAGGATCCGGACTCATAAAGAACTCGTAAAGAACAGACCAAATGAGCGATAAACAACCAAGAAGTCAGTGAAATTATAAAAGAAAAAATCCATTAGACTAAAATGGCCACCACACTCTGGCTACGAATCGTCACAGAGGGGTGGCATAATCCAACCTTACATCCATTGAGAAAGAGAAAAAGAAAATATCGAATCTGTACAAAATACCGCCAGCCAACCCCTCCAATCTCCAATCAACCATTTTCTCTCAGCCCGATAATGCTAATGCAGAGAGAATAATTGACATGCATGTTCATGTGATGTGATTATGGAAAGAAATAAAGTTGAACATATTTTGGCAGCTAAGTAAACTACACTAGCTAGGGTCTGTACCGGGGTTGCTAGACGAAGTCGGGGAAGGGTAGGGAAAGGGAAAGGGGCAATGAGATGGCCATGAGACCTTCTCAGGTTGGCATGGACATGGTGCAGCTGGAGGCGGGACCGGGTGCGCAATAAATGTGGGTACATTCTGTCCTGGCATCAGTACTGATACACCTTTTGCATACACTGACATCTGCAATTTTGCACAAATGAAGAGAAAATGATCAACAAGTCAACAAGCAATAGACTTGGACTTGGTAATGTTCAACCTTTAAAATATTTAGTGAAATCCAATCCAATGGTAGAGCAATTCAATTATGAGTAGTCTACAATGTCTACTGGCTATTCAGGTTCAGGAGGTTGCCTGTCATAGTGTGTCAACAAGTGTAATAAGCCTGTAAGAAGTTGACTATATAAACCCTCCGAAAATTTGATTTCCCCATCAAGGAAGAAAAGCACAAGTGTAATTAGCAGTAAAAAAGCAGGGTGTAGACCGCAAAGTTAGCAAGTTAAAAGCCCAGACAAAAGGAGCAAAAGGTAAGACAGCTTTATTTAGCCTTTATCCCATCCCAAAAGAGGAAGAAATGTATCATCTCACTTCGAGTGACGAGAAACAGAGCTTGTTCGCCTCGAGATCTGCGCTTTCGCTCCTCCCCAACAGCCTCAGCCTCATCCTCCTCCTCCTCCCCCTCCCCCTCCCGGTCCGATCACCCTCGGTAGAGTCACCGCCAACTGAACGCGGCCTGAGAAAGTGCTCGAAAAGCGCCATGAAGAGGAACATGGAGACTAGAATGGCGGTGGCAACGAACTCAAACGACACCGCGCTGACAGAGGAGCTACTGTCAGGATCGCGCCACCTGTCCTCTCCAGCCATGGATCCACTCTCCTTGGGCACAGAAGATCCTCCCTTGAGAGGCGCCATGGCTGGACTGATCAGAACCCTCGCCTCTCTCATTTCAGCAATCGCTTATCAGATAAATGTGTACTGTGTAGCGAGTATCCCTGGTACCAGTACTGCTAGAGAGAGGATAGCATTGTAAAATTGTATCTCTCTCTCTCTCTCTCTCTCTCTCTCTCTAGTCTCTTCTCCTTTTATGGATTCGCTGGAGATGGTTTCGTTTGATTTCTCTGTGCTGGAAAAGAAACGGCGTGGGGAGGGGAAGACGAAGAGACTATTTATCTTTTGGCTTTTAAAGAGAGAGAGTGAGTGACTGGACCGGACTACTGTAGTACTGTTTTCTACTATTTTACTTGCTTTCAAACTTTAAACTTTGAAGGGAGTGTTAAGTGGGCCCCACTAACAGAGAATACAAAGTTGATTTACAAAATTCAATCACCTTAGGCTTAGCTTCAGATAATTCGGCTCCTCCGGATAAACTCAAATTTTTATCCTAACAGTCCGATCGAAATCTCTTTAATATGGGAGAATTTCATATATACCATTTAACAATTTAAAAACTGTAAAATTATGTATTTACCATCTAAATTTCTATAATTAAGTATTTACCATCTAAAATTCTAATAACCCGTATATCTACTCAATATAACTTTAGTATATATCAAATATACTCAAAACTCAAATTAATTATATTTAATATTTCTTAAAACTATAATTAATCAAGAATTAACTTAGCACCCATGCTTTTTCTATTTAGACCCTTTGAGTTTCCATCAGCTAAAAGATCCACATTATTTTTAACTGAGCCAGTAACAGAATGTAGATTCTCAAACTCAGATACTATTTTGATAACGGATTGCAATATCAGCGTTGACTTCAGTACGAGTTGTTTCGTTGGAAAAGTGAAGTGGTTACCTTGTTTTTAGACGATCAAGCTGGAGCTAGAATTCTAAATTATGAGTCTGTTGCCTCCTTCTCTCCGAGTTTCAGCGGGAGAGACGAGATGAGGAGAGAGTTTTAGCAAGAAGGACAAAGTTACGCTAAAGAAGACGGAAGGGAAATTTGTGCGTAGGAGATGAAGGGACAAAGAGGGAGAAGAGACTAAAGAACTTATTAATTATAGTTTATATAATATTGAACTTAATTAATCTCATTTTTTTATTAACTGAATAAATAGGTAAGTTATTAGAATTTTAGATAGTAAATACGTAATTACAGAAATTTGAATAATAAATACGTAATTTCATATATATATGAAATTCTATATTCACATGAATTCTAACCATACGTTTCAGATCAAACTCAAAATTTGAAGCAACGGCAAAGTAAATTAAGTAATAGCGAAGTAAATGATAGCTTTGATGTGTGCTATCTAATTATATCGGACGGTTAAGACTAAATTACAAACTTTTTATATACTTTTTTATAAGAAATAAAAGGTGAATTTAAATCATTTGCTTTTTATATACTTTATGTATAAGGTTGTAAGATAGTATGTTTTTGTTATTGAATAAATCAATTTGGTAGCCTCTACCAAAATTTGAAACAAATGGAGGGAGTGATGGTGGCTAGGGAGATTAGGAGATTACAGTGGAAAGAAAAGTGATTTGTGGTTAAAATATATATTAAATAGATGTGTTGTTTTTTTGTAAGAGGAAATGGTTTGAGCCATGTTTGCCGACATTTTTATTAATATCCAAAGTTTAATACAAATTATTAGTTACGCCCAGAATCGAACCCAATATCGAAAAATGCCCAAGCCGGTCAGAAAATTAACCGGCTTACTCCCCCCCTAAGCCGGCCATTTTCTGGCCGACTTACTCTTCTTCTTTTTTAAACCCGCAAAAACCCTATATATACCCTTTTTTCTCTCTCTCCTCTCACAATTCTCTCATCCCTCAACCGAATTATCTCTTCTTTGAGGTAATTTTTTGTTTATCTAATTTAATTTTTAATTTATATATTTTAGGTTTTAGGATTTAGGGTTTAGGTGTTAGAATTTAGATTATATTGTTGTAATTTAGTGTAATTAGCTAAGTTGACCAATATTTAGTGTATTTTGGTCCTTTTTACCATAATTAGGCTGATTAAGCGTAATTTTACGGAAATTAGCACAGTTGACCAATATTTATGGTATTTTGGCATTTTTTACCATAATTATGCTAATTAAGATTAATTTAGTGTAATTAGCTAAGTTGACCAATATTTAGGGTATTTTGGCACTTTTTACCTTAATTAGGCTAATTAAGCGTAATTTGACCGAAATTAACACAAATGACAATATTTAGGGTATTTTGGCCTTTTTTTACCATAATTAGGCTAATTAAATGTAATTTTACCGAAATTAGCACATTTGACCAATATTTAGGATAATTTGGCCTTTTTTACCATAATTAGGCTAATTAAGCTTAATTTAGTGTAATTAGCACAGATGACCAATATTTAGGGTATTTTGGCTTTTTTTACCATAATTAGGCTAATTAAGCGTAATTTCACCGAAATTAGGTTATTTTAGACATCAGGATGCCTAGAGCACGGTCTACCCAGATGCCAGTAGTAGACGAGCCGATCAGTACCAGTAGCACGGAGCACATCAGTCCTCTCCTGTGGATTCCCCATAACGAGCACCGAGTCTCACTGGCTTCTCGTGAGGTACGTTCTTTTTCTTATATTTTCTTTAAATTTTGTTGGGTTTAAATTTTATTATGTTATCACCATGCGGATTACCTTTTTCAACGCAGGACAAGGATCTTCTAGATGTGAAGTTGCGGTGCGTTCACATGCAGTACTACGATGTGATGGAGCCGTACCTCGTCAACCTGGGTCTCTATCAGGTTGTGGACATCATGCGGGCTGAGAGAAGCATCATCAATGCATCTCTCATCGCTGGACTGGTGGAGTGATGGCGTCCCGAGACGCACACATTTCACAAGCCATTCGGAGAGATGACAGTGACTCTCCAGGATGTGAGTGCTCTTTGGGGTTTGCCTATCCGTGGCATACCCGTCGGCGCGCGTCTCTGACAGCACCAGATTCGTAGGTTATGTCGAGGAGTTGTTGGGAGCTGAGCCTTCCTATATCATTGGGGACCATGGGAGGTCGAAGTTTCATTTGCGGATGACGAGGTTACGGCAGCACTTCAGCGCGGGTCTCTCGGCAGATTCCACCGAGCTGGAGATTCAGAGGTAAATTTTATAACTTGTTTCTACTAATCAATTTATAATACGATGATTCTATTAGAATTTTTATATGTTTTGTATTCCAGATATACACGAGGCTATGTGATTGACCTTTTTGGTTCTGTCATGTTTCCTGATTCCAGTGGTGACCAGATACCGATGATGTATCTCCCGTTGCTGATGGACCTTGAGCGGCCGTCGCTGTACAACTGGGGTGGGGCTGTCATGGCGTATATGTACTCCCACCTGTGCCGTAGTAGTGAAGTAAGTCACCAACTCTTATTTTAGTGTAAATTATTTAATCAATCAATCTATTTCGATGCACTGACGTGTGATGTTCTTGAAAATGCAGCCGAAAGCGAAGCAAATGTACGGGCCGGTACTCCTGCTTCAGCACTGGTCGTGGTCACGGCTACCGGTGGGCCGTCCTATCCCCAATGAGGCGCCGGATTGGGGAGAGCCAGATGTGTTTAGATGCCCGGCATAAGCCAAGAAGTGGCACGGTTTCCACCACTACTTGGATCGGACCCACGGTACTACCGTTGGGATCAGGCCAGTCCGGTCAGAGCTTCAGAGTTTACCTGAAGCTCTTGTTAAGTGTACGGCGTACGATCAGTTGTATGCGGAGTACCTCTTGCCGGGCAGTGTGGGTGACGAGCAGGAGCGGGCGATGTGGTTCTATCAAGGTCCACTCATACACTTCTGGATAGTAGAGCACCACTATCTAGATGGGGTGCTCGGCCAATTTGGTCGAGCGGCGTTGATTCCCGCAGACCCATCTTTGCCGATGTCCACTCACAGAGACCTGCACAGGTAAGTCGTAGTCTATTGTATTTATTGTCATATACCTAATATTACTTGATAGCTTTGTATTTCAACTAACGTCTTCCTTACAGGATAAACCACCGAGGGTGACTGGATAAGGACTGGAGCACCCATTTCGATCAATATTATAGGACGGCCCAGGATCCTCAATATCTGGACTTTTATCACAGGCCAGATGCGATTCAGCAGACCCAGGGGGATCTCCAGTCGAGGTACGATGTTTGGTACACACAGGTCTGCATGGCGAGCGTCTATCTGCAGGGCGATTACGGTGCCCATCCCCGCAACAGAATCAAAACCGATGATGGTTACCATCCCAACGGCCGTGCTTGGGCTTGCCAGGTAATGCACCTAAAACTACATAGTTTTTCTCTAACTTAGTAGTTCATCAAGGTTTGATCTGACATGCCAAATTTTTTTCAGCTTCTGGCCGCGATCAAGGAGTGCGGGCATGGGATCGCCATGCTGGGAAAGAAGAACTGGAGACGGCTTGGGTACCGCACCCTCAAGAAGAATGCAAATGTGGTTGAGGATGCCGGGCATGGTGGAAAGATCATCGGTATGCTGCGAGACACTGGAGAGAACATCAACTGGCGTGAGATAAATCCGACCGAGCCCGACCCGAGCCCGGTTCTGCTAGATGATATGCCATCTTCCCCTGATTCACATCCAGAGTGGGACTACCATCGTTGGGTTTTGTCCAACATTGGGTGGACAGCATGGTACGATGAGCATGGACGTCCAGTGTAGACTCAGGTATGTCATACTTCAGTATCTGTCAGGTTTTAATAAATTTCTTCACTCAGATCAAATTTAATAATTTATGTGTATGATTGCAGGGTCCGGCAGAGATGCCGCCACTGCCACCACCTGCGATGACCGATACTTCTGAGTACGAGTCCCTCTCATTCAGTCTCCAGGGCGATGATGAGTTCAGCTCGGCACCGAGGGTACCCCGATATGGCACAGAGATGCCACATGATGAAGAGGCTAGCGGTAGCGGGTCTCGTACTCAGCCTGCCTTTGGGACTGAGTTTGCCGCATCTATCTTCATTACACCTCCGCCAGTACAGCCAGTCTCCACGGGCGATGCCAGATGGGATACCGCCTAGCAGATACTCAGGTCTACCGATGCCCCAGATGAGCCCGAGAGAGACGGAGCCTGGCCGCGCTGGCGCCGGGCGAACGCCGGAGTACCGCCTCAGCGATGGTCCCCCTCTCCGTTCTAGTTGTATTTTTACTAGTTTTGTACTATTTATATTTGATATACTATTTATGTTTGGTATATTTGGATTATCTTATATTTCGGTTCTTGTGTATGTGTGCTTTTATGGTACTATTTTTATATTTTACAGATAAAATAAATTATCATGATAATGCTAAACAGAAAATATTACAACATTAAAATAGTAGCACAACATAAAAAATAAACAGAAAAATATGTTAAACAGAAAAAATAAACTCATCAAGATTAAACCGACTTTTTTATTAATATCCAAAGTTGAATAAAAAATAATGCGGGTTTAAAAAAAAAAAAAAAAAAGAGTAAGCCGGCCAGAAAATGGCCGGCATAGGGGGGAGTAAGCCGGCCATTTTCTGGCTGGTTTGGACATTTTTCGATATTGGATCCGATTCTGGGCATAATTAATAATTTGTATTAAACTTTGGATATTAATAAAAATGTCGGCCATGTTTGCATATATATATATAGGGTACTGTGTTGAGAGTAATAGGCCGTATATACAAATATTTAGTAAATTGGAAAATCTTTTCTTTTAGTGGGACCAAGTAAAAAAGAGGGTGGGTTGGGTTGAGAGTTGAGAGCGTCTTGCTTGCTGTGAGAAATACAACTATTTTATTATTTTTAACAGTTAATAGTGTTCCACAACTATTTTATTTTCAATTTAGAAAAACACGACAATACATTGATAAAATAGCTGTCCGAAGTAAACAAGGTCCAATTGTTGAAGTATACGCCGCGTCCACCCGGGTGTATAGGGGCACAGTTCCCAAGTCAATAGGTTGGTTGGTTATAGGTGCAGACAGAGTAGGGACAGCGCTACGGATAGGAAAAAGAATTCTTTTTACGAAAAAGGTTAAAACTACGGCATGTTATTACCGTGCTGCCATTGAGAAAGCTTCCAGCCTCCTTTTGTCTTGTCATCTTCTCTTATAATAAAATCAAATTAACAACCCATTTTATTTTATAAGCAAACACATTACATTACAAGTGTAATACATGGATGCTTTTATTTATACACAGTTATTTTATGACACAAAACTTCATATATTATATGTATGAGGAGGATATCATCATAAAAGAAAATAAATTAATATTCCAGAGAAGGTAAATGAGGAACCCAGAACAAATTCCCATAAAACCCGGTACACCGAATACACGCTCTCCAATCAACATCCAACAAACAGTATACAGTACATTGTACCCACAAATGTTGTTACGCAAGTTAACTAACTTTACGGAGACGAGACAAGACGCGAGAGATGATAAATACACTTGGAAATTGACCTCATCCTGGCAGTACCAGTTGTCCAGTTTAGCTTTAGCGTACCGACATTTAATGATTCGTTCCGTGGTAGTTCTGTAATTTTTGGGGAGACAAGAGGGTAATTTGAAGTGGGTTTTTCGAGCAAGTGCAAAATTACGCAACTACTTTTTTTCATTTTTCAGGTGGATTTTCAACGACAGACTGAGCGAAATTGCCGCGGAATCAGTCAATCGGATCGTAGGGAAGGGAACCCCCAGTTTATTTAATAAAAAACTTCAATACAAATTGAAGGAGGTTCCAATAATAGTTTGGTTAATTCCATAGGTTTTCTAGTTAAGACCACCAAGAGCATGGGGAGCCGATATTTTTATTAATATCCAAAGTTTAATACAAATTATTAATTATACCCGGAGTTCAAAACTTTCGCTAAAAATACCCAAACCGGCCATTTTCTGGCCGGTTTACTCATTTTTTTTTTTTAACCCGCATTATTCAACTTCTAGATATTAATAAAAATGTCGGGTATTAGTCCACAGAAAAATGTCGCCATAAAACAATATAGCACATATACTCTTATAACTACATGATATACGTCATTCTATAATTTACGACTTACGATTTATAATCGAATTTTTTTTCAAAATAATTTATAACATGATACGTTTCGAAAGTAAAATGATAGATAAAGGGTGAATTTTGACTTAATTGCATTATTTTCATATTTTATTTATTTTTACAAAATTTCAGCATTTTTTTTGGTTAATTACAACCAAGGCGTGATCACATTTTCATATTCAAACTTTTGAAACCCCAGACGATGGTTTTCAAACTTTTTATTCAACTTTGGATATTAATAAAAATATCGGTTTAATCTTGATGAGTTTATTTTTGCTGTTTAACATATTTTTCTGTTTATTTTTTATGTTGTGCTACCATTTTAATTTTGTAATATTTTCTGTTTAGCATTATCATGATAATTTATTTTTTTCTGTAAAATATAAAAATAATACCATAAAAGCACACATACACAAGAACCGAAATATAGGATAATCCAAATATACCAAACATAAATAGCATATCAAATATAAATAGTACAAACTAGTAAAAATACAACTAAAACAGAGAGGGGGAATATCGCTGAGGCGGTACTCCGGCGTTCGCCCGGCGCCAGCGCGGCCAGGCTCGGTCTCTCTCGGGGTCATCGGCAGACCTGAGTATCTGATCGGCGGTATCCCATATGGCATCACCCGTAGGGACTGTCGATACTGGCGGAGGTGTACCAAAGGTAGATGCAGCGAACGCAGTCCCAAATGCAGGCTGAGTATGAGACCCGCTACCACTCGCCTCTCCATCATGCAGCATCTCTATGCCATATCGGGGTACCCTCGGTGCCGAGCTGAACTCATCATCGGCTATCCCGTAGTAGTCCTGAAGACTGTACGAGAGGGACTCCATATAAGAAGTATCGGTCTCCACAGGTGGTGGCTGTGGCGGCATCTCTGCCGGACCCTGCAATCATACACATAAATTATTAAATTTGATCTGAATGAAGAAATTTATTAAAACCTGACAGATACTGAAGTATGACATACATAAGGCTGCACCGGACGTCCATGCTCGTCGTACCATGCCTGCCACCCAACGCCGGACAATACCCAATCATGGTAGTCCCACTCTGGATGCGAATCGGGAGAAGGTGGGAACTCCTGTCCAATAATCGGCTCCGGGTCAGGCTCGGTCGGATTTATCTCACGCCAGTTGATGTTCTCTCCGGCGTCTCGCAGCATCGTGATGATCTTCCCACCGTGCCCGGCATCCTCAACCGCATTTGCATTCTTCTCGAGGATGCGGTACCCAAGATATCGCCAGTTCTTCTTGCCCATTGTGGAGATCCCATGAGCGCACTCCTTGATCCCCGCCAAAAGCTGAAACAAAATTGGCATGTCAGATCAAACATTGATGAACTATTAAGTTAGAGAAAAACTATGTAGTTTAGGTGACTTACATTGCGAGCGAATGCACGGCCGTTAGGATGGTAACCATCATCAGTCTGGATCATGTCGCGGAGATGGGCACCGTAATCGCCCCGTAGATAGACACTGGCCATGCAGATCTGCATGTACCAAGTATCGTACCTCAACTGGGGATCTCCCTGGGTCTGCTGAATCAGATCTGGCTCATGATAGAAGTCCAGATACTGAGGATCCTGGGCTGTCCCGCAGTATGCATCAAAATGAGTGCACCAGTCCTTATCCACCCGCCCTCGGTGGTTCATCCTGTAAGGAAGACGTTAGTTGCAATACAAAGCCATCAAGTAATATGAGAAATTTGACAATAGACTACGACTTACCTGTGCAGGTGTCTGTGCGTGTGGGGAATCCACAGGAGACTCGGTGCTCGCTGTGGGGAATCCACAGGAGAGGACTGATGTGCTCCGTGCTGCTGGTACTGATCGGCTCGTCCACTACTGGCCGTGCTCTAAACATCCTGATGTCTAAAATAACCTAATTTCAGTAAAATTACGCTTAATTAGCCTAATTATGGTAAAAAAGGCTAAAATAACCTAAATATTGGTCAACCGTGCTAATTTCGGTCAAATGACGCTTCATTAGCCTAATTATGGTAAAAAGGGCCAAAATACCCTAAATATTGGTCAACTGTGCTAATTACACTAAATTACGCTTAATTAGCCTAATTATGGTTAAAAATGCCAAAATACCCTAAATATTGGTCATCTGTGCTAATTTCGGTCAAATTACGCTTAATCAGCCTAATTATGGTCAAAGTAACCAAAATACACTAAATATTGATCATCTGTGCTAATTACACTAAATTACGCTTAATTAGCCTAATTATGGTAAAAAGGGCCAAAATACCCTAAATATTGGTCAATTGTGCTAATTTCGGTAAAATTACGCTTAATTAGCCTAATTATGGTAAAAAAAAACCAAAATATCCTAAATATTGGTCAACCGTGCTAATTACACTAAATTACGCTTAATTAGCCTAATTATGGTAAAAAGGGCCAAAATACCCTAAATATTGGTTAATTGTGCTAATTTCGGTAAAATTACGCTTAATTAGCGTAATTATGGTAAAAAAACCAAAATACCCTAAATATTGGTCAACCGTGCTAATTACACTAAATTAAGCTTAATTAGTCTAATTATGGTAAAAATGCCAAAATACCATAAACATTGGTCAACTGTGCTAATTTCGGTAAAATTAAGCTTAATTAGCATAATTATGGTAAAAATGACCAAAATACACTAAATATTGGTCAACCGTGCTAATTTCGGTAAAATTACGCTAATCAGCCTAATTCTGGTAAAAAGGACCAAAATACACTAAATATTGGTCAATTTAGCTATTTACACTAAATTACAACAATATACTCTAAATTCTAACACCTAAACCCTAAATCCTAAATCCTAAAATAAATAAATTAAAAATTAAATTAGATAAAAAAAAAAATTTACCTCAAAGAAGAGAGAATTCGGTTGAGAGATGAGAGAATTGTGAGAGGAGAGAGAGAAAAAGGGGTATATATAGGGATTTTTGCGGGTTAAAAAAAAAAAAAAAAAAAAGTAAACCGGCCAAAAAGTGGCCGGTTTAGGGGGGGGGAGTAAACCGGCTATTTTCTGGCCGGTTTGGGTATTTTTAGCGAAAGTTTTGAACTCCGGGTATAATTAATAATTTGTATTAAACTTTGGATATTAATAAAAATGTCGGCATGGGGAGCCCCAAGAACACCTTAGTTCTATCTTTTTTTTAATTAAAAGAATAACAACAAATCTGGCGGAATCAGTTATATTTTATTAAGCATCACTGCATCATGTCACATCTGTCTTAGTTAAGTTGTTTACTTGAGTGTTAGTTTGGAGATCATATATTTTTAGATTTAGTTAGCTTACTAAATAGAAAAAAAAAAAAACAAAAACAAATAGCAAAGGTCCGTTAAACAAGTCGGCGGGATATTTTTCACATGTGATGCAAAGCTGATTATCATGTCATTCAATATTTTTTTTTAGCTTATAATATATGAAAATTATTATTGAACTAAAAAATAAAATTATGTATATGGGTCCATTATTATTTAAATAATATGTATATCAAATTTTAAATAGTTGAAAAATTGATTAAACATCAAAACTTATTATTTGATGGAGGACTAAAAATGCCAAAATTTTTATTTCTACCGTCTTTGAAAAGAAAATCATTTTTATCACGTTCGCAATCTAAACTTGCGAAGCCAGAATGTTGGTTCCGCAGGTTTAGACTGCGGAACTAAAAATGCATTAAATATGGCACTAAATTGCATTAATTTGAGTCCGCAGTCTAAACATGCGGAACCAACCTTCTAGTTTCGCAAGTTTAGACTGCGAATGTGGTAAAAATGAAATTAAAAAAAACTAGTTATTTGTTTTTTTTCATAGATAGTAAAAATAAAAAATTATCCAAATTTACTATTCATGACATTTAAATCATGAAAAACACATTAACAATTTTAATTTTGTAGTTTGACAAAAAATAAGTTAATAGAAAAACACTATATAAGGGCTACATATACACTACAACAACCTGCTAATCGTTAAGCAAACAACGATTGAAACAATCATATAATATGTAATATTTTTATGTAAAAATGTTACAATCTATGAGTAGAACTAAGGTGTTCTTAAGCTCACCAAGCCTCTTTGTGAACTTAACTTAAAAACTTATCGAATTGACTTCAAACGATGCATCCAAATCGTTGAAACCGATCTACTTCATGAGTGATGCGTTTACATATCAAATTTTTAAATTTTTGAACTAACTTAGCATGAAGTCAAGCGGTAAAAAAAATATGATTTATAAGTTAATTTTAATGAGTTCATTTTTCAACATTTTTTTACCGTCTGACTATATACTAAACTAGTTCGAAAAATTATAAATTTGACATGTAAATGCATCACTCGTGAAGTAGAACGGTTTTTACGGTTTGGATGTGTCATTTGAAGTCAATCCGATAGGTTTTTGAATTAAGCTCACAAAAAAACTTGGTGAGCTTAAGAACAGTTTAGTTCAACTCACAATTTTACGAGGTTGACATTGCATATATCACATCACATCCAACCGTCCATTGCCACGTGTCAGTATTTGTAGTAATTTGGTGGAGTCTTCTTAATTTGGACGGATGAGTAGATAAATTGTCTTGTGTTTTGTCTATTATAACTTGAAGCGAATGACATGGCCTCATATTTTTCTATTTATCGATGAGCAACCGTAAAGTTTGACGAAATTTCATATACACCCCTACAAAATCTAAAAACTACATATTTCTCCTTCTAAAACTCACAATATAATAACACTTATAAAATTCAAAACCTCACAAATTTACCAAAAATTTTTCTTTCTTTTTTAAAACTCTCTTTATTTAATATTTTGTATTTATGTAACAAAAGAAACATTGCGAACTTTATAAATTTAAAATGAGTTTTAATAGAAAAAAAAGATAATAAATCGAATAAATTTGTGAGTTATGATGAGTATACATGAAATTCTCTCTATTTTTTTTTGTTATTACCAGATATAAAAAGCAACCCGACATTTTATTAATATCCAAAGTTTAATAGAAATTAATTAATATACCCAGATCCCCTGAGTATTTATAAAAATACCCCTACCGGTCATTTTCTGGCTGTACCCTATTTATTTGCCTAGTACCCTTAATGTTTTTTTAGAGACACTATGAAGAGAAAAATGTTGAAATCTAACACTAAAAATTCAAATTTTTAGTTTAAATTACTGGTTAGATTACTTCTTTTGATGTATAATTAGCATATTTATACTAAAATACGCTAAATTACTTGAAATTATGTTAAATTACGCTGAATTACACTAAATTACATTAAAATTACGCTAGATTATGCTACATTATGTTAAATTATGGTGCATCATTGATGTTTTTGCAATGAAACATCGATGTTTTATTAGCCTTAGCATTGACAATTAAGTAGGGTAGTGCTAAAAAAACATCAGTGCGTCGCTGATGTTTTATTAGCTTTAGTATTGACAATTAAGCAGGGTAGTGCTAAAAAAATATCAGCGTGTCGCTGATATTTTTGTAATGAAATATCGATGTACTTCTTCTGTCGTTAAGCCATGCATAAAACATCGGTGCGTCATCGGTGTTTTTGCATGAAAACATTATTTTTTTTTAAACTTTAAACGGCCATAACTTTGGCTATGAAACTTGGATTTGCGCGTATGACCCCATTCGAAAAGCTTGAGACGAGACGGGGGCAATGGCACCCTCAGGGTTAACCCTAAGGGGCCGACGGAATCAGAATTGTAAAAAAACATCTTAGTGTCTCAAAAATTGAGTTAAAGTTTTTTATCATTGGTAGACACACAACGACCTGTATGCGGCTAGTGACAATATTGTATGCGGCTGATGATTAGGAATGATAGCTGAATCACATTAAAACAACTGGATCAACCTGAACTGGTGAAATTGTTAAAACTTAGTATCTAAAAAAATCGTAGTTTAGTGTTCGCATGCGGCTAGTGAATTTAATTACTTGAAATTATGTTAGCGGAATTTTGCGTATTTCGGTATAATTATTATAATTTTGCGTATTTCAGTATAATTAGCAAAATAAGCGTAATTTAGCGTAATTTAACATAATTTCAAGTAATTTAGTATATTTTAGTATATTTAGCGTAATTTAGCGTATTTTAGTATAAATATGCTAATTATACATCAAAAGAAGTAATCTAACAAATAATTTAAACAAAAAATTCGAATTTTTAGTGTTAGATTTCAGTATCTTGCTCTTCATAGTGTCTCTAAAAAAAATTGAGGATATTAGGCAAATAAATAGAGTACCGGCTAGAAAATAGCCGGTAGGGATATTTTTATAAATACTCAGGGGATATGGATATATTAATTAATTTCTATTAAACTTTGGATATTAATAAAAATGTCGGAAAAGCGACGTTGACAGTGGTTATATCCTGGATATGGTTACCTTCCTAATATTTAAAAAAGATTTATATTTATTTATTTATTTACATTTTTGTCTATTATCGCTCAAATATCAACATTAGAGCGGGCATTTTGGCCATCGGAGATAATATAATGAGACATATGATTTGAATGCTCTTTATAAAAGAAACAACATTTTAGAACAATAATTAACTCTTGCTTGATAAAAGAAATATAATTATGAATGTTTTTAGAACAAAAGATCAATATGCAGTGATGTGATAAAATTTCTCCGTAATTAACCAAGAATTCATATCCTCTAGGGTAACATAATATCGTTATTTTTTTGTGAGTGAGCCAAAAACTGATTTTTTAAATTGGCATGAATTCCGAAGCTGTTGTGTAAATATTGAAATCCAAATTGACATGAATGCTTCGTAAATTTTCAAATTAATCTGAATTTCATACTCAAAGATAAGAATTAAGAGACAGCGAACTGTGCCACCGTGTCAAAAAGGAGGAACAAAACTAAAAGGACCCTCCAATCTCCATTACCAACCACCACGTGGCACGTGCCCGTCACTGATCCATTAATCCAGAATTAAGCCCACCGACACGTGTCAGTTGGATACATAAGGCTATGATTAGTATTAATCAAATCAAGTATGTTACTATGTTAGTATGTTACTATGTTATGTTATCACTTATCAAACGTTTCTATCATTCTAGGCTACGTTTGGATGCACTCTAGAATAGCTAGAATAGCTACTGTTTAGAATAGTAAATAAGAACAGCTACTGTTTAAGAACAGTGCTAACTTGAGCTATTCGGAATAGTGAAAAAGTTGTTTGGATTGCATATTAGGAATAGAGTTTGGAGAGAATGAATAGAATAATAATTTATGTGTTAGATTAAATCTTTTTATTAATACGTAATATAAAAATCTTTTTATCCAATACGTAATATAATATTAATTTAATTATTAAATAAATATTAGATTAAATATAATATAATTATTAAATTAAATATAATGCAATATAATATTAATAAATATTAAATGTAATATAATATTATTTTAAATATTAGATTAGTATTAAATAAAATATTAGATTAAATATAATATAATATTAGATTAAATATAATACAATATAATATTAATTTAATTATTAAATGTAATATAATATTATTTTAAATATTAGATTGGTATTAAATAAAATATTAGAGTAAATATAATATAATATTAGATTAAATATAATACAATATAATATTAATTTAAATGTTCAATGTAATATAATATTATTTTAAATATTAGATTAGTATTAAATAAAATATTATATTAAATATAATATAATATTAGTTTAAATATAATACAATATAATATTAATTTAATTACTAAATGTAATATAATATTATTTTAAATATTTGATTAGTATTAAATAAATATTATATTATATTATTATATTAAATATAATATAATATTAGTTTGAATATAATACAATATAATATTAATTTAATTATTAAATGTAATATAATATTTAGTTGAAATATTAGATTAGTATTAAATAAAATATTACATTAATATAATATAATATAATATTAATTTAAATGTTTCATGTAATATAATATTATTTTAAATATTATATTAGTATTAAATAAAATATTATATTAAATAAAATATAATATTAGTTTAAATATAATACAATATAATATTAATTTAATTATTAAATGTAATATAATATTCTTTTAATATTAGATTAGTATTAAATAACATATTATATTATATTATATTATTATATTATATTATTATATTAAATATAATATAATATTAGTTTAAACATAATACAATATAATATTAATTTAATTATTAAATGTAATATAATATTATTTGAAATATTAGATTAGTATTAAATAAAATATTTGATTAAATATAATACAATATAATATTAATTTAAATGTTAAATGTAATATAATATTATTTTAAATATTAGATTAGTATTAAATAAACTATTAGATTAAATATAATATAATATTAGATTAAATATAATACAATATAATATTAATTTAAATGTTAAATGTAATATAATATTATTTTAAATATTAGATTGGTATTAAATAAACTATTAGATTAAATATAATATAATATTAGATTAAATATAATACAATATAATATTAATTTAAATGTTAAATGTAATATAATATTATTTTAAATGTTAGATTAGTATTAATATTGAAAGCTCCAATCGCTGTTCCAACTTTTTGTTAGAATAGCGGAACAAGACTATTCTTCTTGTTCCGAATAGCAAGTAGTACGTTTGGTTGCTCAAGCTATTCGAATAGCAATGCTATTCTAAGAATAGCACTATTCTTAGTGCATCCAAACATACCCCTATACTATATTACTATTATACCAGATATTGATAATGGATCCATCCAAATCCAATCCACTTCATTTTACAACTAATACGGTCGACAAGCCCGGCCCAGAACCAAAGAGACGTTATTTCATCACACTCGATCTGAACCGTTCGATCTAAAATCAACGCATTTATTTTATTTGTCTACCTGGATAATCCGATGATATATTTTCCGTACACTTACAAGTGGAGCGGAGCATGTGGACTTACAAAGTGCACATCAGAGAAATCCTGGCTGGAATCAATGGCATTCCAATTAGGAGCAACTCTATCTCTCCCTTTCCTTCCTGCTCTTTCTCTCCGTCTCCGAGCAAGGAGGCGATCATGGCCGTTGATGTGCAATTCTCGTTTTCCTCTCGTCAGAGCTACTGCCTCTCCTTCTCCTCCCAATAAGGTACGCATTACGCAATGCGCCTCTACTGTTACCTGCTTACATTTCATTTTCGGATTTTAATTTTTGTTTGTGCATTAATAGGATGTTATTGGTGGGAAGCACAAGCACTGGTGTTTACCTCTGAAATTTTCATGTGATGAATTAATGAATAGGCTTCACACTACAATTGCTGCAATGCTTATTTTTTCTCAGATATCCCTGCCTATTCCAATTCCATCTCCAAATCCAGTTGTATTTCCAGCTCAAGCGGTTTTATACTCGCCTAATACCAAAATACCAAGGACCGGAGAGTATGCACTGAGGAAGGCAATTCCAGCAAATCCAAATATGAAAGCTATTCAGGTTACTGATTTCAATTACTGCAAAATTCTGATTCATTACTCAATGAGAGATTTTGAGAAAAGCCCATAGATGCTGTGAATTGCATAAAAGGCCCATTTTTTATATTAATTAAGAGCATTAGTGCACTGTTGCTTAAATTCAGAGAATGCTTCATGCAGTTTCTTATAAAGGGATTAATAATAATATATGGCAAAAATTGAACATATTTCCACGGACATAGCTACAATGGTATATTGTTTGTGTTAGATTTAATTCATCATCTCCATAAATTACAAGTATTACATTAATAGAAGTAAGTACTTGCAATAACTTCATGACTGACCTTATCATAGTTTGTTAAGAGTGAAATTAATCGTATTGTTAGATTTAATTCATCATCTCCATAAATTACAAGTATTACATTAATAGAAGTAAGTACTTGCAATAACTTCATGACTGACCTTATCATAGTTTGTTAAGAGTGAAGTTAATCGTATTGTTAGATGAGTGAGGCTATAGTACTTTGCAAAGCGTGGATTGGTTTGTGCTGTGGATCCATATCTCCATTTTCAAAATCCAAATAGTCGATGTGAACAGTTCAACATGAACTTCTTATGAAAAGTACTAGTAGACCAAATTTTATATTTTTAGAATTTTGTACTTTTTATTTTAGGTAGGTAGAAAATACTTTATGATGGCCTAGAATTTTTAGATCAGGTGATTTTCTACTTACCTAAAAATAGTATTTTTTTTTAAAATATAAAATTTGGTCTTCAAGTACATTTTCATATAAAGAATTAGAGATCATGTTGAGCAGTTCGGATCGACTGTTTGGACTTTGAAACCGAAGATATGGATTCATAGCACGGACCGATACGCGCTTTGCTAAGTACCATAGCCTCACTCTTGTTTGATTGACATTGAGATCCCTCATTATGTTGTCCTTTACTATTAACATTATTATTTTTTTCTCCTTTTTTCTTCCTCAAATGCTGGATTTGCTGGGAATTTTGCAATTTCTTGGTAATGCACGCGAAAGTTGCACCTGTTGATTAACATTTCATTGTAGGAAACATTAGAGGATATCTCGTACTTATTGAGAATTCCTCAGAGAAAGCCTTTTAATTCTATGCAATCTGATGTGAACAAGGCTCTCAAGGTATAAGTACACTATCGTTATACCTTTTTTCAACTGAATGCATTTATCTCAAGATATATATTTAATCGTCATTTTTCTTAGATTGCCACAGAGGGAAAAGATGCAATATTGGCAAGCATGCCTGAAGAAGTAAGAGAAAAGGGTTCTTTGCTTTATGCTTCTCTAATTGATGGAAAGGTATATGACCATCCTTTAACATACTTAAATTTACAAACACTTGCACTCAGTTTTACTAAGAAATTAAACAATAGGAAGAAGTACCAAATATTTTAATAAATTGCCACTATTTTATTAAAGGGAAAACTAATTATTTGAATGATGTGAGAAACTATGCTTCCGGTGATTAGCCTTTAAAGTTGCCACTATTTTATTCCAATGATGTGAGAATTGACATAATCACAAAACTAAGTGTTGTGAAGGTAGTTGAAGTTTCACTGGTATGCAATATTGCCAAAACTTATCGCTTTTTTTTTTCGGTTGCAATATTGTATGTACCTTATCAGCATATCATACAAGCAATGTTAAAAGGCAAACTAATATTAGGTACCATAACCATCTTTTAAATTCATTTAGAATGTACAATGAGGGGGCCTTTTTGTAAATACTAAAAACTCAGAGGCCTTAGAACCGTTGGACAATACAGAGGCTCTTTTTGCACACTTTGTTTATTCATGCAATTTTAACATTATCTTTATTTAAAAACATTTTTGAAGGGTGGGTTGCAAGATCTTATAAAGAACGTAAAAGAACAAGACCCTGATAAGGTGTCTGTCAGCCTAGCCTCCTCCCTAGACACAGTTGCCGAATTGGAGTTGCTTCAAGTAATTGATCTATTGCATCTGAATACCTAACTATAAAAATCTTTTTAATATGCTGATATTTAAAATTAAATTCGTTAACAGGCTCCGGGCTTGTCTTTCCTCTTACCCCAGCAGTACTCGAATTACCCAAGGTGATTGTATGCTGAGACAGGGCCAACCCAAATTTTTGTATGGATGAATAATACTTGGTGCATGTGCTTGTTTTATATTTTTACATGGTCAAAATTAATATAGGTTGACTGGGAGAGCAACGGTTGAATTCACAATAGAGAGAGGTGACGGCTCCACATTTTTCCCTACTGCTGGCGGTGAGCCCCAATCTTTTGCTAAAATTCAGGTACATTATATATTTGTTTGGTTTCTTATTTCTTTTAGAATTTTAGAGTACCCATTTTACTCTTTATTAAAAAATATATACGTTGCATGTTTAAGAAAAAAATCAGTCTTCCAATTAGTCGGTTTGTGAGGACAAATGGTTCATTCCTCTAGCGTCAGAAGTAGAACAATGACTCATTTGTCCTTGAAAACCGACCAATTAGAAGATTTAACTTTTTCTTAAACAAGCTACATATTTTTATTTTTTTTAAACAAAAGGGTAAAATGGTGCTTTTTAAATTTGAAATGAGTTTTAATAAAGAAGGCAATAAAACGGGTAAATTTGTGAGTTTTTGAAATTTAGAAGGGTAAATATGATATTATGAATTTTAGAGGGGGAATACGTAATTTCAAAGTTTTGGAAGAGTCTACATGAAATTCCCCCTTAATTTTATAGTGTAAACATTTTTTACAATCAATGTAGGTTGTAATTGATGGGTATTCAGCACCACTGACTGCCGGCAACGTTGCCAAATTGGTAAGGTATCTATCAGAATCAGACTACTCCTAGTTATTCTATTACTTCTCTTATTATATATTTTTTGTATTGTGGAAATAATATAGATTGCTGAGTTAGAGAGTTGTTATTTTAAGGTGATGGACGGAGCATATGACGGGGTGAGACTGAAATGCACAAGCCAAGCAGTGTTAACAGATAATGAAATAGAGAAATACGGGAATAGTTTACCTTTGGAGCTGATGCCTTCGGGGCAGTTTGAACCGCTGTATAAAACAACGCTTAGTGTTCAGGTAGTTATTTTAATTTTTACTGAAAGAGGTTTAGATGTTCAGTTCAATAGCAATCTCATGTTCTTGTTAATTTTTTTTTTTTATTTTCATCATCTTGTTATCTCTTGCTAGGACGGTGAATTGCCAGTCTTGCCCTTGTCGGTGTATGGAGCGGTTGCTATGGCGCATAGCCTGGACTCTGATGAATACTCCTCTAATTCCCAATTCTTTTCTA
Organism: Carex parvula; assembly: GCA_025461045.1. NCBI lineage: Eukaryota > Viridiplantae > Streptophyta > Magnoliopsida > Poales > Cyperaceae > Carex > Carex parvula. Next base: position 631,608 of record JAJGRW010001134.1, on the reverse strand, counting down.
TCTCTATGACAAGCGAAATGTTAGTAAACTTGCTACCTTGGATCTTAATATTCCCTCTGAATTATTACTTTCATTTGAAGTTTGTTTATAAATATTATTATTATTGATTTTTTTTTTGTTTTGAAATGATGTGCAGGCTGGTTTAGGAGGTCTATCATTGATGAAGGCCAATTTTCAGTCTTTGGGTACACTACAAACACTCTTGAACAAATTTATCTTATTTATTATTAATCAAAGTTGAGAAGTACAACCTATCAATGGACAAATTACTGCTAAACTTAAACAGGTATACTACCGGTGGAAGAGAAGTGCTTTCACAGATCAAAACTGGAGATGTTATTAAATCTGCAAAGATAGTTCAAGGACTAGACCGCCTTGTCCTTCCACAGGAGAGTTGATTCAGAATTTTGGTTTTTCTCAATTACATTTTGTTTTAATCAAAAGCTTTTTTTGTAAACGAAACATATCAAAATTAAAATTGAGTCTTGTAAATTATAAAACAAGCTATCATAGAGTCTCATGCTGTACAATTTACATTCTCTGTTTGTTGTAATTTGGTCATTCCATGTTGTTAGTTCTCTGATACTGCATTATAAATAGCATGATATTGTTGTGAAATAATTTTTTGCATATTAACTGATCTCGCCTCTGTTACTTTTGTAGCATAACTTACTGCTAAATTTATCGTAATAAATATTAGATACTATCTTCGTAGCTCTGAGTAAATCTTACAAATTAGTTGAAGTCTTCATTTTTCTTTCGTAGATGATTTTGAAACAATTTGTAGCAAATTTGAAATAGAGATTTGAAGATGGTTAGTGATATAATAATTATTTTCAATAAAATATCAATATGTGAATTTATGTTGTAAATATTTTTAATAAAATATTGATACTATTAAATTAGTCTTTTACTATCTTTTTAAAATATTTATAATATAAATTTGTTGATTTTCCCTTATATCTCATTAAATATTCATAAATATATAAGAAAATAAATATAAATTAATAAAGACATCTTATATCAAACTTTTAACTAAAAGTAAAAAAAAAAGGACTTATTTACAAATAATTTATAACTCTTTTTCTTTATATAAAAAATTAAACCTTTCTACTATCAACCATACAACTCAAAAAGATATTTAAATTAAGAAACAAATAGCAAATGTATGATAGATAATGCAAAATACATTTATCTCTTGCAAAACTTATTGTAAAGTTCATTGTAATTGCGCACATATAATATCAGATCACATTTTTCTTAATGTGTTATCTAATTGGACGGTCGGAATTAAAACTCAAACAGTACATTAGCTCATAGGATCCAGACTCATTTGAAAAGGAATTAAAATCTTTGAAAAATTCGTCAAAATCAATGGCATTAAATGAGAATTATAGGGCATGCATGCGTTACAAAAACTTATTTTTCCTTGGGGGGAAATGGTGCATATATATTATCTTTAATTTCTTCTAATGAAGGTTTCGTGCATTGTAAAATGAAATGTTAACCTTGAATAAGTGAACAAAGTGAGAGATATGATTGAATGAAAATCAAGAAATTTTATGAATCTGTTAGTAATATTTTTCTCACACTTGATTGTTTATTCTGATTAATTTTTGTTCTTTTGAATGAACTAAACCAACAAATTAAACTCCATTGGAATTTTGTAGAGATAGGTTCCGATTGGAATCAACCCTGGACTAAAGAATGAAAATAACTAATTAAATTGGAGTCAACAGTGAACAGTGAACAGCAATCCTGTAATGTTTGGGCTTTTTGTGAGTTTGTTGGACTAAAATTGTCTAAGAAGTTAAATGTCATATGTAATAAATGAATGAGTCTCATTGTCAGAAATGTCTTCTTCAATTTCTTCTTCTCTTTGCGATTTCTATTCTCCAACTGATTTCTCCGAAATCTCAAATTTGTTTTAAATCAGATTTTTTTTTTCTCAGAATAGTGACGAGACGAAAACAAATCAAAAGATAGATCTGAGTCAGGGATAGTCACTCCATCGGATTAGAGGTAGACACATGAAGCAATTAGTACTAATCCTTAAAAAAAAATTCAAATCCAGAGATAAACACTTGCTTATCCCTAAGTCTTCATGGATCCGCCCCTTGCCTATACTTAAATATCTTCTTATAGTAATATTAGACTTCTCATAGCTACTACATAAACTGTTTTCATTTACCAACAAGTAACAACAAAGTTTTACCAACTGTCCCTTATTAATTATTTTTTTGTATGCTTGTTTCATTACCACTTGCTTGAACATATATTCCTCGCTGTATTTTGTAATTCTAAGCTTTTGTTATGAGCTAATGAGCTTAACTATATACTGAACTGTATTTTGGTTTCCTCCAATATATTTATTTAATAAATCTATTAGTTAAATTGTTGAAAAAGAATCCTAACTTAAAAAAAATAAGATATATTTGATGAATTTTTTGACGCACACTTGTTGACTAGTATATTATGGAAGTATAATTGATGACTTGTATTAAAGATAAAAAAGAGTATACAAATTTGATAGTTTATTGACATTTTTTCCTGCTACGATAATATGGACTGTATTCACAGTAAACTTATGACAGGTGGTAGTTGCTCATGGAGTTTTAATGTTTTCTTGTCATGCATATTGAAAAAATCTACTGTGATGTAAGATTGTTATAAGCATACAATATTTGAGGTAAATTTTCAGAAATTCGGATGGTTAAATAAATAAATAAGTTAAAACAATATAATTTCTGCGACCAAGCAGTTATTTCATCGATGGAACTTGAGGAACTTGAGGAAACCATGACTCACATCATTAAATGATAACTTACGAATTGAATCAGGTTCATTTGTACATTCAAAGCAAACATTGGCACCGCATACACCATTGAAATAACTGAATGTAATTATTTTCATTAATTCAGTTTTATGTTTTGATTGCAGAGGATTTTGACGGTTCAGTCCAAGATATACAGGCAGCTTCTGGCCTGTATATCTGTTGCCAAACAAGCCAAGGTGAACTTTTTTTCCATTGGAAAATTTTACCATTATGCCCTCCAAAAAAATTGATCTGCTTTCTTGGGGATTACCACATATTAGTCTACATTGGTCTCAGAACTCAGAAGCACTTTCTTATTGGTATCAACAGCATATATAAAGGGTGTTTCACAAATCTTCAACTCGTGATGTATAACTAATACCTTGTCAACTTTTCAATTTTATTACCAGAGAATAAAGATTCAGGAAATAATGAACCACCTGTGGCTGTGGTTCTTGAAATACCTCCCAAGGGAACTAACTGAGACAGCACAAGGCGTGTATCACACAAGGGACAACACTGCACCTACACACTCTCTACAAACTGAAGAGGAGATCATGCAGATCTGGAATGAGGCCCGAAAGCAACCGCAAATTTTTACTGAAGGAGAAAAGGAGGTGAAACTGGAAGGGAAGTGGTCGCGCGTCTGATGGCCGCTCGAAACCGTCTGTTCGCTCTAGGATTCGTGCGCGATGCTTCAAGATTTGTGCAGATCAAGTGTTTGCAAATCCTTAAGAGAATCAGATGGTTCTGAGCAGGTCAGATGCCCATCGGACGCGCTCTGCTTCGAACTGGAAGATTCTTTTGTGAACTGTTATGAGTTGTTGCTTGCTTGGGAATTCCTGGGTATGGTGAATTTTGTTGTTTGAAATGTACAACAGATTGTACAGTGCAAACAATGTTTACATGGTAGTTTCTGTTCCAAGCAAGAAATGGAATAATCAAATTCCACATTTCTTTTATATGCCTTAAATAGCAAAAAACACTACATTAAATTGAGGTAATGATCAGTCAAAAGTACAACAATAAATCTAAACTACCAGTATACCAACAGAAATTATGCAATGCCCCAAACCACCCATCAATGATTTCTTAAAATGGTGCAAGTACTATAAAATGTTTCAGAGCTTCTATTGTAAGTTCTTATTTCTTAGTCTGTAGTTACTGTTACTAGTTCTCGATGTACATGCAAACTCACCTCCTGTGGCATTTAGAAAGGAACTATTTACAAAGATGCCATACATGACTTAAGTGGATAGGTTAGATACTTAGATATAATCTTGCAAAGGTACCAAAACAAACTGTAATAACTCACCACCATCGGTCCCATCAGTACAGCATTGGCTTATTCACATCAGGCCTGATCTTGCTAATACCAAGCAATTCAGCTTTACTGGTACCAAGCTTCTCATGCTCCAATTATCTGCCCAAACATTTCTTGACGACCTAAAATTTGTAGTAAAAATACATAAGATAAAGAAATCAAGTCAGAATATATGGGTCAATGAAAGAGCATTTCCTTTCGTATGCACTGTGCTGCCAATAAAGAGCTGTTATAAGCAAGATCAAGATGGCTTAAGGTTGGGTCGGCACCAAAATATTTGTTACATTTCTTAAACAGTTGACATTACAGTAACAGATATTCATCTACCCTAGAATATTATCAAATATTGACCAGATCAGTTATACATCAATTGGTTCTAGTCCAATGAAATAGTTAGTCACTTCAAATATTAACAACCACATCATGGTATAATAGAGACAAATCAATATCATTATTGCACAAAGACATGAATTAATCCGAGGTTTATGACTTAGTAAGCTTCAGTAACCTTCCAATAACAGCTAATTAATTTTAATCACAGTAATCAGAATGCAATAACAGTGTGAATGCAAAAAAAAATAGGAAAAAAAAAGAACGCCACATTAAATTAGTTACCTAATATGAAAAGTAAAAGAAAACAAAAGAAAAATTAAAAAGTTTCTATATTCTTTCGATATTAATCTCATGCTGATCAGAGCATCGTTCGTTAAGCCAAGCAAGAATATCCTGCCGTACCATGGCGACATTCTCGTCAGGTTCGCCAAACAACAGGGAATGCAACATCCCATCATATATCTTTATGGATTTATCTTCACTTCTCGCCTCTTCATACAATGCCTTACTGACAGCCGGGTCTGTGACCTCATCGGCGCTCCCATGTAAAACCAAGAAAGGAATTGAGACCTCATGGAGTCTCGAGCCAAGCTCGTCAGTTACTCTTAGTAGCTCCACTACTGTCCCCAGCCTCGGTTTCCCAAAGTACCTGATTCGAGTCATTTGATGAGATTTTTGCATGATTGATATTTGGTAACCATTAAAGTCCAGGTTAGAGATGTCTTACCATTAAAGTATTAATTGTGTATTGTGCTTTTATTGAAGGTGGTTAATTACTCAAGTATTCAATGTTATTATCTTTTCGTTTTTGAGTGAGGCTATGGTAATATGCATACTACAGATCGACCCTTACTATATATCCATATCTCTATTTACAAAGTTCAAACAGTCGATCTGAACCGTTAAACATGATCTGCATTACTCTGTATGAAAATGTAACTGTAGACCAAATTTTACATTTTTTTGGAATTTTTTAGATAGGTAGAAAATACTTGATCTAAAAATTCCTAACCCCCTAAAGCAGTGATTTTCTACCTATTTAAAAAATTCTAAAAAATATAAAATTTGATCTTCAAGTACATTTTATATGGAGATCATGGTTAACGGTTCGGATCGACTGTTTGAACTTAAAAAATAGACATGGATTGATCCGTAATATGCATATTATCATAGGCTCACTCGTTATTTTTTTTTCCTGATTTTAGCCAAATATCAAATTGGGGAGACATTGTTGATCTCTAATCTGGTTTAACAATCTATGGCAATTTCAATACAGAAAACCACTTACTATTTCATTTCTGTACTCTCAACAGGTTAAATAAACTAACTTTTAACAAGCTAAAAGTTTTTATTAATTACCGAATATAAGAACTAATAAGTAGACAAATGGCCAAATTACTACCTCATGGGATTACACATAGCAAGGACCCTCTTTTCTGGCACCTTGACGGATTTCTCAACGAGGTCAGCCGTGGGGACCACAGGCAGTGTGGGTGCAAACCTGGCAACAAACCTCAGAGCCATCTCCACCGGCCAGGGGGGCTTGATCCGGTCCGATATCTTGCACATCGGTGCGACAAGCACGGCACCGGCCCATGAGTCAGCAGGCATGTTCAGGTGCATGAGCAAGCACAACGCTCCCCCCATTGACTCCCCATATAAGAATGATTTGCGGCCATGGTTCTCGGGCCGGGCCCGCACGGACTGGAAGAAGGCCTGGAGGTCGTGGAGCACCAAATTGAGGTCGGGCACGAAGGCGCGAAGCCCGGGTGATCTGCCGTGACCGGGAAGGTCTGCGGCAAAGCATGCGAAGCCATGACTAGCGAGGAAGGTGGCGGTCAATTGCATGGTCCAGCCGGTGTCGTTGCCGTAGCCGTGGATCATGAAGACCAGGGCACGCGGCGGTCCGACAAGTGGGGCCCAGGAGCGGGAAAAGAGAGACCGACCCGATGGGGACGTGAAGTGGGCCGAGGCGCCGGAGACGCCGTGGAGCGCGTAGTACTCCTCCTCTGTCTCCGGCGAGTTACCCCAGAAGTTTCGGTACTTCCTGGTGGGTTGTACCGGTTGGCTTCCCATCGGTACGGCAACAGGGGTTCTTGTTCTAAAGGGATGGAAATTGGGGTAGGAGACGGAAAAGGGATACGCAACAGAGAAGAGGAGAGGAGAGGAGAAGAGGTTTTGTTTGCTACTTGGCGTGGGAACTGGGGTTTTGATTCTTTTTTTAACTATTCTTTATTGTTAGTACTTAGTAGCATATTCTTTAATAAGATTTTTAGTACTTGGCGTGGGATCGAGGGAGCTCAGGGAGGCACCAATCACCAATCAGGGGAATCTGACTCAGACGCTGATTCCTTCTAATTTAACTTTTTTTTCCAGCAAGTTGAAGATAGTCCAGTAAAAACGGAACGACGTGTAACGCCGACATTTTTATTAATATCCAAAGTTAATTACAAATTAATAAATATACCCACCATGCTTTGGATTTTCGAAAAATGTCCAAACCTATTTTTATGGCCGGTTTCCTCCTCTTCAGAAACCGGCCATTTTGTGATCGGTTTCTGATTTTTTTTTTTAGAGACACTATAAACAACAAGATAATAAAATCTAACACTGAAAATTCAAATTTTTTGTTTAAATTTTTTGTTAGATTACTTCTTTTGATTTATAATTAGCATATTTATACTAACATACGCTAAATTACTTGAATTATGTTGAAATACACTATATTACATTAAATTACACTAAATTATGTTAAATTACGCTAAGCTAAATATAGTAAATTACGGTAAATTACATATGAATATGGATGATATATTTACTGAGAAAGCGAAAAATGATGAAGAAACTTCAAGCGGCCATAAAACGGCGCTCGAGTGTCCGATTTCAGCAAATGACCACTTTTCGGAAAGCTTGCAAAAATACGCATGCATTAGTGCTGGCGATGGCAAATTCCAGAATTCAGAATTGCCAGAAAAAAAGGGAAGAGCCTCAAAACTTGAGTTCAAGTTTCCGATTAAGATTTTCATTTCTATTATTCAATCTAAGTAGCTCAGTAAATTAGTTATATAATGAAAATGTAGAATACCAATTTTTACTATTTTTTATGATTTATTAAAGATGGCGCAAAATCGGCCTAGTTTAGCGTAATTTTGCGTAGTTTAGCGTAATTTACCGTATTTCATTATAATTAGCGAAATTAGTGTAATTTACCGTATTAATTTCAAGTAATTTAGTATAATTCAACATAATTTCAAGTAATATAATATATTTTAGTATAAATATGCTAATTATAAATCAAAAGAAGTAATCTAACAAATAATTTAAACAAAAAATTCGAACTTCCAGTGTTAGATTTCATTATCTTGCTCTTCATAGTGTCTCTATAAAAAAAAAAAATAAATCAGAAACTGGTCATTTTGTGGCTAGTTTGGACATTTTTCAAAAATCCAAAACATTCTGGGTATATTTATTAATTTGTAATTAATTTTAGATATTAATAAAACTGTTGGCATGTAACGCCATTAATATGTTGTAATTTGATAATTTTTTCTTATTATTTTGTTTTAACCGGTACAACGTGATGACGCGATTAAAATAATAAAATACAGTTTCGTTACATAATTTATTTTTAAAATAATCACGTCACATAAATGATTATGTTACATGTAGTTATGCATGATCACATTTATTAATTATTTTGTTTTTTAGTTAGTTCAAAGAAAAAAATAAAAATACATAAAAAAGAAAATGTGGTAAAATAAACTAAAATAAAGAAACAATATTAAAAAATAATCACGTAATATATCAACTTAAAAAATGGGATTTTTTTTAAAAACAGTAACTAAAATAATAAAAGTTAAAGAACCAACATGATTATCGGATTTTCTACAAAAACAGCAAAAACTGAATAGCCTATTCGGTTAAGGGAGTTTTTTTTTGCTTCACCGAATAGGCTATTCGGTTTACCCTATTTTCACAAAAACAAATCCCCGAACTATGTAACCATTCGTGTAACACCCCCTAAACCGAATAGGCATTTCGGTTAATTTTTTTTTTAGAGACTAAGAAGAGCAAAATAAAGAAATCTAACACTAAAAATTTGAAATTTTTGTTTAAATTATTTGTTAGATTACTTCTTTTGATTTATAATTAGCAAAAAAAAATACACTAAATTACTTGAAATTATGTTGAATTACACTAAATTACGCTAAACTACGCAAAATTACGCAAAATTACGCCATCTTTTATGAATCATAAAAAATAGTAAAAAAATTTCAAAAATAGTAAAAATTGGTATTCTACAAGTTCATTCTGTAACTAATTTACTGAGCTACTTAGATTGAATAATAGAAATGAAAATCTTAATCGGAAACTTCAACTCAAGTTTTGAGACTCTTTCCTTAGTTTTTTGGCGATTCTGAATTTTGGAATCTAGCATCGTAGGCACAGATGCATGCGTATTTTTGCAAGCTTTTCGAAAAGTGGTCATTTGCTGAAATCGGACACTCGAGCGCCGTTTTATGACCGTTTGAAGTTTCGCCGTCGTTTTTCGCCTTTTCAGTAAAGTTATCGTCCCTATTCATATGTAATTTAGCGTAATTAACCATATTTTAGCGTAATGTAATATAATTTAGTGTAATTTAACTTAATATAGTGTAATTCAACATAATTTCAAGTAATTTAGCGTATTTTAGTATAAATATGCTAATTATATATCAAAAGAAGTCAAATAATTTAAATAAAAAATTCAAATTTTCAGTATTAGATTTCTTTATTTTGCTCTTCTTAGTCTCTAAAAAAAAAAAAAACCTAAACCGAAATGCCTATTCGGTTAAGCCCAAAAAAACACCAAACCGAATAGCCTATTCGGTTAAGCCTATAAAATGAATTTTCTGTGGCATCGTATCCTACAACTCTAGTTAAAACCCCACTAAACCGGATAGGCTATTCGGTGAAGCAAAACAAAACCTTTAACCAAATAGGTTATTCGGTTTTTGCTATTTTTGTAGAAAACTCGATAATCATGTTGGTTCTTTAACTTTAATTATTTTAATTACTGTTTTAAAAAAAAAATCCAAAAAAATGAGTTTGCGTGACGTGTCATTTTTGATAGTAACACATGAGTTCTGTCATGTTGATGTGATGTACCGTTTCGGAATTAATAATAGCGTGACTAAAGTAAAGTTGAAAGCATGAAGAGGTTTCATTTGGGCTCATGGGCTTTACGTATAACATGGTGGATTGAAATGCCCTCACATATTTTTTTTGACAATGTTGGTAGAAGGAAATGCCTTCACATTTAAAAATGTTTTTATGAAAAATATTAAAGTCAAAGGGCGAATTTATTACATGTTGATTATAATTTTAAGAATACGGGAGGTTCAGAAAGTATAATACTAACTAAAAGGTTTCTTAATTAGTTTTTGTGCTTTAATTTGGTGGCTGCCAAAACAAAACTTAAATTTTATGACTTATTACATGCAAACGAAGACAATATATATATATGTAGGTCATTTTTCTTTGATATTTAATTTTTGGAAAAAATATTGAGGTAGGAATATAAAGACATTGGTACCTGAAAGTGAACCCTTTAAACTTATTTGACATTCTGGGTTTGCAAAATGAAAGAAAAAGGAAAATGCTATTATGTATCATTGATAGGCATCAGACTGAAGTGCGATCGATCGATGTTAGATTAGTGCTATCCAATTCACATCAAGATTCACGCAAACAACTATAATAATCGTGCAGATTCAGCGTATGTAAAAATCCTAATACGGATCGGACGGTTCCAATTAAACATTATGCTGAATTAATATTGATTCCATGCCCATCCAACCACCAACCACTTTTTTAACAGTTGCTTTCTTGTTTTATTTTTTTCTTTGTTTAATGTTTTCCTTTCTAGTCAACATTTATATTATAGACTAAACAATCCACTAACTTCCCAAATAAAATTAATGGTACATCAGAAAGATGTTTTTGCTCTGAGTTCATATATAACGTACACACCGGAATGTAAAGAGCGTTTGCATGTGTTTTCACCTTTCCGGCAAAGAGAAAACAACAATTAAATCTTTACAGCTTAGACATTTATAGAGGTATTCATATTTCTTACATCATCCCTTAATTAATGTAGCTAGGATCTGCATGCTCTGAGGCCTGAGCAGCTTACATGTGATGTCCATTGGATTTCAATAATGTCATGAATCTTATTTCAGAATGCCAACTCATATATATATACACATTGTGAGTGTTTGGAGCAAAATATATATATGGACCACGCACTCACACGCATATTTTTTTTATTGATTGTGCACTGCATAAAGTTAAAATAGCTTTGTTAATATTTTACTTTGACATTATGTATGTTGTTTGCTCACTATATATTAATATATATATATATAATATATATATTATATATATATATATATATGGTAAACATATTGAAAGAGTTAGTTGACTTCATGAAATGTAACAATCATATATATATATATGAGGAGGGTTCCAATGCCTCCATTTTCATGCCTCCACCATGCCTCCATTTTAAAACTTTAATAACTCAAAATTAAAACTTAAAGTCAAAATAAAACCGTTGGATATGATCTACATCATTTATCTATGTGCTCATAAAAAATTACACATTTGATTTGTTTTTATGTGAATCAATAAGTTGAAAAATCAACGTCTAGAAATTATCCACATTAGTACGTTTTTACAAGCTCTTGATGACAAAAAAAAATTGAAATGTCATAATTTTTACACGTGCATAGATAAAATGATATAGATCATCCAACGGTTTTATTTTGACTTTTGAGTTTTAAATTTTGAGTTATTAAAGTTTTAAAAAATGGAGGCATGGTGGAGGCATGAAAATTGAGGCATTTGAACCCTCCTATATATATATATATATATATATATATATATATAGAGGTTGGCTATTCTACTTCCATAAGCATATGTCCACATATGCTTATAACTCATTTT